>OY759157.1:15077890-15279226 GCA_963662125.1 Diplazon laetatorius | reverse complement strand
AGAAAATAATGCTTGAGGTTCGCGTCTCTGACATTTCTATTCGGCACATATTATCCGGTTTGCTGTTTAGGTTTCTCTGTTATTCGTATCTCATCTGCCGAGGCTTCGTCTTCCAATTAATCGTGGCTCAGTGGTACGCTGCGTTCGAGTTCATTGCCACAACAACAACATCAAAGTACTCCGCTGGGTATATATATATATATATATATATTGAACGTATCAACGCGGTTACGACTTCGAACTGTAAGCAAAACATTTTGATGGTTCAGAAAGACAGATATTAGTGCTTAAGGTTGCGGATGGAAGTTCAGAATGTTCGATGATCCGACGGCAAAACATTCCGAAAAAAATTTTTATTTGAATTAAATTTTATGGTATTTACGTCATGTGATGTTGTTAACGTGCTTTGACGAAGATTGACCTTGTTATAGATGTAATTTCGTAAGATTATTTTCCTCTCTTCGTTTCGGAGCGAGAACCCTACCTTACCGATATTTTCGGTTTCCCATTTATTTTTTTATAAATCAATAAATTGAATTTTCTCGAAAATCGATATCTCCGAATTTTTTGTTTCGACAGGATAATGTTGCGAAATTTAAAAACTCGAACGGTTAAATGTCCGACAGGTCAATAAAACGAATCGAAGTGTTCCGAAAATAAATGTTTCGACACGACAAAAGACTTCGAATGGAAAAGTCTCGAATGATCGATATTCAGAAATGTATATATAGGTATAGTGACGTGTAGCAGTGCGTTCAACTGCGTGAAGATTGCAGCTTCTGAAATTCACCATACCTATATATACTTATATATAAGTATATACGTTTTCTACATTTTGATCCGTCGAGACATTGCTATTCGGCACATCGCCGTGTCAGAGTCGTGGACTTTCCGGATATTGTAGTTTCGATACAATTTTTTTTAGACTTTGCTTGTTCGGATCCATGAGCCGTCGGTGCTGTGCTCAGTCTCAAGCAATAACGATCCGAGCATTGCGTATTCGAAATTTTTAGCCTTTGGACCATTGAACATTCGGAACTTCGATCCGCACACGTGCTTAGGATCAGAGATGTGCATTCATTCAATGAAAATGTATTTCAAATACTTTTCAGACCAAATGTTAATGAATTTGACCGAATTCTTTAAATATTTCAATTAATTGTAAAATAATAAATTACGTGAATTGGTCATAATTATTACAGAAATGTTAAAATATTGACTCTTGCTTAATAATTGATCATAGTTGATTGTTTTAAAAAGTATTTAAAATACATTTTCATTGAATGGATGCCCAGCTCTGCTTAGGATGAGAAAAGTTATTTATGACACGCTGTGTGTAAAAGGTTTTACCGGTTTTACCCTTATTTCGTTCACTTCGAACCACATTTACACACATTGTGCCATAAAAATGTACCAGTGTCATAATGGACTATCAATGAACGCTATACCCGGTGTCATACTAACCACCGTTGGTTTCGTAAGAATCATTTGTTTTGGGATATCGGTGGAACTGTGAAAAGAATTTGGGTTGAAGGGTATACGAGTCAGTTGCGCTGATTCCCCTATTCCGTACCTCGAGGAACTGACGGGGAGTAATTTTTTAGGACGTCCAGATTGGGATTGATTATTCATATATCGATTTGTGAGGAGTTTCAGGTTATGTTGCCGGGTTTCTGTGTCGAATGAGCGGGCCGGAAATATAGGAGACACAAGAATACGACTTGGAACTAGTAGTTCATCGGATTCGAAACATCAGAGAGAGTGGGGGGGGGGGGGGCGAGCGGAGACCGTGTGCGAGCAATATACAGAGTGTCCCATCTAACGTGACTATGTTGAATAACTAGATCAACGTTGACGATAGAAAGAAATGTCACGGACAAAAGTTGTTCCCCATAAAGGGACGAATACTTTTCCGTGCAAATATTTCAAGGTCATATATTCAAGGCTCCAAGGTCATGGATTCTTCTTTCAGCGTGACAAGATGTTTATTGCATCACAATAGAACCTTTTCAACTACCTCTCACACAATGACCTTCGCACGACCTTAATCATGGACAATGAACGAATAATTGAAAATTCCACAAACGGAAACACGTCCATTTTTCCGAGGTTATCCTGTCAATTTTCGTCAGCAGAGTCAACAATTCAAACCGACGCAAACGCACCATCGAAATCATGAAATAAATGAATAACGGTTTGAATAATCTGATACGCGAAAATAAAAAAAATAAAAATCTAGCGTTTTCATTTCGTTCCTAGTAAATTAATTAAACGCTAATTGCCATTTCTCTTTCGTATAAACATGCAAATGTGTATGTATTCTCGTTAAAACTAATTTTATTTCTCGAGGGAGAGAGTAATTTGATGCATCCCTTGTTTCGAATCGTGTCTTCATTATCGCGCATACCGGAAACAGTGCAAGTAGCCGTGAATCCAAGTGAGATAACGCTCGGAGGAATGAGAAAAATATGCGGAGATTCCATGTTGCAGAAGGGATGTTTCTCCGAGAGTGAAGGTATACTTGGGAGCTTTCCGTCTGGGAAATTGGAATAAATTCCACAAAGCCAATGCCCGGTTGCGCTACACTCCGGCTTTCGTTCCACGTTGAAAATTCGCGCGTCGATGTTGGAAGCTAAGAACAAGAGGGATGCTGTGTGAAAAGAGTAGAGAGACGAACGACCGGGACCGGCGGATATCGGAAAGCACCGGGAGGGTCGAACTATACCCGCTCGAATATTCTTCACGCCCTTTTACGAACTTCGAAGGGTGAGCTATCTAACACACACACATATATATATATACACACGAAACCCGACCCTTATTCTTTTCGGCCCATGCTCCACGTCGCTTTTTTCGCGTTTTTACGTAAACCCACGGTCGGAAAACTCACATGCTTCTTCGACCTTTGTACACATATTTTCGTTCCGTTCGCCCGTTCAGAGAATTTTCAAGCGAAAAATTTATCGTCAATCCGAGACGCACGCGTGTCTTGAATGGATGGACAATGACGTCAGAAGGTGATAGCGAAGGACCGGGCGATCGGCTGGAGGACGATCGAAGGAGATACGTGTCGGTATGAGACCGTACACGAGGAATGGGCTTTCGTTCAATGGAAATTTCATTGAAATAATTTTCCGAATTAATGACTGTGATTAACGATCACGTGACGACTGCATTGTTCCACATTTTTTCCAATAATCATGAATATTCCGGAATCGACATTTATGTAATGAACATTTATTTCGTATATTTTTTTAAAGAAATTACTTTAATGAATTGTTATGCAATACTTAATATTGTCTTCACTTAAAATTATATTTCTTTGAATTTTTTGAATTGAATAAATTATGATGCAATAAATCAGACCGATTTTTAAATTATTTCGTATGATATTATTGTGATTTCTTATAAAATAAATCAGATTCCCTATCGAAAATAAACGAAATATCGCTTTTTCGCGGGCTATGATTTATTTTTTTTTTTAATAGAAAAACCACGATTATGTATTGAAATTTCGAAATATATATGTATATGAATTTTTTCCTCAAGTAAGAAAAGAGTTTACTTATGCAATTTTTGATACATTACGAAAAATACTTCATCCCGAAGGATATTATAGAGAAATGGACATGCCTTTTTGAGGATATACTGTATAGTAGTCGGTTTATTAAAATTGCAATGACGATTTTCTCACACAATTATCCATTACCCTCGATTCTGAATCTAATGGCCGCATTGAGTGCTCAGCAAAATTGACGCACAAATATTAACCTCCAAATGACCTTGCAAGTTTTCACCGAATGAAGAATACGATATAGAACAGTGTTCTTCTTCGATCCATGAAACTTTTATGGAAAAAATCGTTCTCTATAAAGGTACGTCCTCATCGAGATATTTCTGTTGTGTCAAGTTAAACGGACCACCCTGTATATAAGCCGATTCATATGCGGGGTACTATCACATCCCATGCATGAACGTTTAATGTATAATGTTAAATAATGTACATAGAGATTATCTCACCCAGACCGACAGACCGATAGTAGGTAACGACTCAGAAACAAACGAAAGAAAAAAAAAACCTATAGAGCCCCGAAGACACGTATAATCAACAACGAAAGTTTTGAGCGATGTCTTTCGAGTTGCAACGACTGAAACACCTCAGGAGAGATAGGGCCATCGGGGTCGATAAATAAATGTCAATCCAGTAAAATCAGCGAAGTGTTCTCACACACTCTGAAAGGTTTCAAAATTCGCACGTCCGATCCGCAAATGAAATTAACTCTCTCGAAAACTAAACCCATAAGTGGTGTCTTTCCCGAAATACGTCTAGTCGGAGACCGCTGTGGACTAGGAACAAGGTCCTGCGGAAAAAAAAGAGATCCAACAATGTCGCTCAGAAATTAAGTGACTGGCGTTGTCTCTCCGAAGTTTTCTCCATTGTGTCTTCATCGACACCCCACCAAGCCCGAAGGTTTGACTGATGGGACAACAGAGACAGCGTCATGCGCTCACCCGACGGAAACGAAGAAGCGAGTGGGGAAAAATGGCGCTTCCAGAGTAGGACTCAAATTGCTCTCACGTATTCGTTCTATTTTTTCCAACGTCTCCATATTTGTTTTTTTTATTGGCTGCAATGGATTATCCGGGGTTATCTATTACCGTCTCGTATATCAACATTTTCGAAACCCCCCCCCCCCCCCCTCCGCTCCCTAGTCATGATTTAGTTTGTGTTGTATAACTAAAAAGATTTATTTATGTTTCTTTCTTTGTTTTTGCATTACATTATTCACGCGCGGAGTCGAGTCGTCTGACCCTCGAAACATTATCTTCCGTTGTGGTCCCCCCCCCCTCCTCCTCCTCCCCCCCATTCACTACACCCATCCTAGTATCGCTTGTGGAAATACAAAAGAAGATGCGAAAAACAAACTTTGCCGTTATCCGGAGGCTGAGGCTGAGGTCCGTATCGTCCGGTCGATCCTGAGGAAAAAATTTATCGGCGACCAAGACGAATAGCCGCGGTCCGGAGAACAAAAGAGATCCTGGTTTCGAGACCACCGTTGTCTTTTCTCTCCCCCCCCCCGCCCCCGCCTGCGCTGCAGCTGAATTCTCATTTCCCTTTTGTCGACGGACCCTTCTCATTTCAACGGAAAAGTTTGAATTTTTCACTAGGGACCCACTCGTACGGAACGGCAAATGTGCGAGAACAAGTAGTTGGGGAACATTTTTTTCTTCTGTATCGGTTGGGCTTACCGCTGCTTCGTATTGCATCTCGATCGGTTACGTTCGTTCTTTTTTTTTCGTTTTTTTTTTTTCGTTGTACTTTATTTCACGGTTTTGTGTCTGCCTCATGGCTGTAGAAACACGGAAATGCTTGGATTACCATGCAAATTTTCATCGATGCGCATACCAATGAGAGAGAAGGAGAGAAAGAGGAATCGAGAGAGAGACAGAGAGAGAGAGAGATAGAGAATATTACTACATGGACGTGTAGGTCGATGGAGAGATCTCTTTTTTTTTCTTCCTCTCGAGGGCATGTATGGGGCATTTTATGTAAAGTGAGCAGATTGTTTTTACTTGAAAGTTTTCAGATGGCCTCTCGTAGTTAGCCACATTCCGATATGGTACTTCAAAGTACTTCTTCGAAATTCAATCGGATATTTCAACGATTTGAAAATGCGTTCCTATCCCCGAATCTTCTATTCTAAAACGCGAATAATAGGGTAAACTGATAATGGAACCAAAAAAAAAAACAATTTTCGGTGATTATGCAGTATAACGGATTTTATGAATTTTCGAGTTATTCAATTTTTATTTCGTTCAAAAGACTATTTTGAACAGAATAAGAATATATTTTGTTCAGTTCACTTTTACTTTAGATAATTATACCGGAGATTGCCGAAAAATCGGTATGTTTATGTATCGGTATGTAATCGGTGTATTTTACGGTTCTCCAATTATATCTGGACACAATTGTGTTGAGGAGAATGTTTTTCATATATGTTTTCTGCAATTTTTTTTTTTTTTCATTATTTCACGAATTATTCAACGCAATATTTGTTGTGTACACATTATCGTGGACTTATTATTTTTGTTATCAATGTTTGTACATTCAGAATTTCACTGTTAACTTCACAGAGTATTCAGCGTCGGATGTAATTCGAAAATTAAACATTTTTCGAATAACGATATATTAATAGGCACATGATTTTTTGGACAATATTCTTTCACCTTACTAAATTAAAAATACGTCTCGTAATTACTGTACTTTTTAAAATAAGCTTGACAGATGAATTGTTTCACGAATTCGTATTTAGAAGAAGGTGGAAGTCGTACGTTGAAAATTTATGAAGTAAAAATTTATTAAAAATTACTAGACATATATTCAATTTAGTAAGGTAAATTGAATATACGTCTAGTAATTTTTAGTTAATTTTTACTTCATAAATTTTCAACTTCCGACTTCCACCTTCTTCAAAATACGAATTCATGAAACAAGTCATCTGCCAAGCTTATTTAAAAAAAAAAAAAACAATAATAATATTAATAAAAATTTTTCAAAAATAATCAAATATGAAGGAAAAAGAGTGCTTATATCAAGTTTAAAACAGTGTTTGATTACGAGAAATATCTGAGGCCGTTTGAAAAAAAATAATCGGTTGGTTGGACGAAGAATGTCCCATATAGATTGCACATATATATACGGTATCGATACTCGGCGGGCTCGTGCGTCGATCTAGTCTGGTGCTATGGTCGAAAGTGGAAGAAGAAAGTGGCAAGGGAAGGCATTGCCCCGCGTCTGGCTCACGGCTGCGAAACATGGCCTTGTGAAATATATACAAGGGGTCCTGGTAAAGTACGACCCACGGAGTTTTTCAATTGCTCGGAGTTTCCGAGTGTGCACAGTGGGCACACGCGAATTGCGGTCGTCGTTGGGAATAAGGGACGCGATCGGAGTGCCCAGTCCGGTTGCTTCTATCACGCCGACACTCGCTTTCGCACTTTTCGCAGCGACTGTCGCGTCAATTATCGGAAAATCCAAGGTTCGAAACTTATACGACGAAAATCTATCGTCTATTGGACCTATATCGTCATACTTCAAACCAACTTTTTATTCCTATATATATTAGACTGACCGTTAAAAAATAGATTCTCGATGTTTTTTTCGGAAATCGAAAGTTGACCTCGTAAAACTAAAGTTCTCTAAGTTCGAGTCCTCTATCTCAATGCTAAGGGACACCTCACTTATGTCTATTAAGATTTTTATCGACTTTTTTTCAAATCAAACGATGTGAAGTTGATTTCAAAGAGAGAAGGTTCTCCAAATTTCTTGGTTTATTTAATTATCCAATTTGAATTGATTTCTTTGAATAATACCATTTCTGGCTAGTGGACGATGCGGTTTGAAGATTCAAGAATCTCCAATTTGGTGGAAAATTTTTCATGGAAACAGACAATGTGGACTGAAATATTCACTGATAAATATTTTTTTATTATTTTGAACGACTGACGTCATCTATCATTACCTTTCAATTTTAATTTATGTATGAACTATATAATGAATGTATGAACTATATAATAAAGATAAATAGTTCCATATACAACACAATTCATCAAAAGATATCCATAATGATATCTAACAACAATCTATTCGCAATTGAAATTAATTTCATATTTTATACGAATTTTACATAAGATATACAAATATATATTATAAATATTTGTACAATACGTGAAAAATACATATCGAATATCGTTCGACTTATAGATAAACTGTATATAATATATTGTATCCAGCACTTACATAAAAAAATAAAGTACATTTAAAGTTTTAAAGTACATACAAAAATAAATACATTCCAATTCTACGCATAAAACTATATCCTTTCTACATAGTTCACATATATAATTTTTTGTTAACTCGTGTCGCATAATCAATATTCCCGATTTCACACAATAATCATTGTCCCGTCACCGCGCGTTCAATTAATCGTTCCCCAATTTCGTCGACCAGCCCCTCGACACCCGCGTCAACGAAATCACTCATCTCCAATCATCCCACATCCGATACAATAGAAAATCATTATCGACAAACGGCCATCGAATAATACATCTCCTTTGGCTGTGACAAAATGAAAATTCCGCAAAAAAAAAAAAAACTCGAGAATGTTCGAACCAAATGAAAATTACAGATAAACACTCAATGACAATTTCATGGTGCTAATGCAATTACCCGGTGGGGGAAGGAGGGGGGAAAAACAAATTCTCGCACGAACCATCGAACGAGACGAACGTAAATTCGTTTGCAGCAGTTGTACAAACCGGGTAAAACCCACGGCCACTTCGATTTCTGGGCGAGGGTGGGAGGGGAGTGTCCCTCACCAACCCTTGTGTACCTCAACCGCGTTGGTGTATTAAAACAAAATACCAGCGGTGATTACTGTTTCGCTTCTCACAAAGTTTTTGCATTATTTCGCCTCGAGGTTTCGCTCTCCCAACGACCACCGTCTTTTCTACCCTTTCTCCCCCACCCCCTTCCCCCCCGCCCTTCCCACTCAAGCTTCCTCCCCCGACTGTGCGGTATATAGTCGCTCGTGCGACTGTATTACGCGAAAGGCCAAAAGTTTTCGAACAACAAGGTGCCCCCCTCTCGCAACTACTGTTTTCCCCATCTTCATCCCCTACGGCGTTGCAGCGACGCATTTTCATTTCCTGTTTTTTTTTTTTTTTTTTTGCCGTTCCTTTTGCCATATCTCTCGAGTATTCTCGCTGTTATGTTTCTCGAGCATTCGCCGGTTTCTTCTGCAATGTTGCTCCAGCGACTGTATACCTAGAAAACTGCTTTGCGTGGTTTTTGATTTTTCCAGCATCCCGAAAGGCGTTTCCATGACGTTCGCCAGCGAATTCGCGTCCTTTGGCGAAACCTCATTCCCTCCGGTTTTGCAATATCGTGCGATTCCCATGCGCCGTTGTTGTATTCACTCGAGTGTGGATTTATGAATGTTGTTAGATTTTCTGGGTTTGCAGTTCGTGAAAATGTGAATCTGATTGATCCGATTTCGTGAACGGGCGGTCGATTCGACCTAGGCTGGGATTTAAACCGTTAGCCATTTGAAAAAAAAAATTATATCGACGTTTCTTTGGAGGTTAACTCTTGAGCTTGAATTTGAGTTTTGGTTCATCGAGTATTGTTGTTTTTTTTTCGCAAAGTTGTGCATTTTTGTTGGAATTTTTTTTGTCACGAGTTCATTCGGTTATTGGTAAAGCTTATTAATGAATGAACTTCGTATATTTATGATGGAGTTAAAGGTTCAATCACGATTCACACATTTTTATCAGATTTTTTAAGCTATTTTTACTATAACACGTACGAATGTTTATTTTTTTTTTCATTGGCAATTAAGTGTCCAGGTGAATGGCTTTTTTTCTTAATTTTATAATTTGGGAATGGCATCTCAACTGCTAATATATATTTTTTTACTTCTTATGAAAAAATTGGAAATATAGATTTTTCATAGATATAAATATATGGATTTTCCCATAAGAAAGATTTAGTTTTTAATTTTTTTTTAAAACGAGAAAACATTGTCACATTGAAAGTTTTCCCGAATATTAATAGTTTCGAAAAAGAAAAATATAAGATTAATATCAACAATATCGATGCCATTGAAACATCATAATAAATCTTTTTTTTTGTCAATGCAGAATACGCAAAAGAAAAACTTTATCAATTAAAAAGAAACAGCACAATTGCCGTTTTCTCTTTAATTTTTTTATGTTTTACATTTTTTTCCGGGCGGAGGGGGCGGAGAAAAAATGTTGAAAAAAATCAGATGTTTTTCGGCTACCCAAGAATGAAAAAAAAAATCGACGAGCATTCCTGAAGGGATGAGGGTTTTGGCCCATTCGAATTTAGGCGACTTGCCCCATACATATACGGTATCATCTGTGAGAAGTATACGAAAGCCGCTGAGAGACTCGACCTCCAGCAATGTCTAGTACGTGCAGTTGTGTAAACCCGCCCGTGTCTCGGGACGATGAAATAGTAAGAAACAGTACAACGGAGAATCCCGACTAGTCGCGGGAAAGCAAAACTATCCTGAATCCGCGGACTAACAATGGATGCTGAAAAAGTATACGGGATAATGTTCTCGTGCCGGTTTTATCCAACAACGTTCGCGCGTCGTTCACCAACGGGCGTGCGTTTTAAGTTTCGTTTCCGGTCGCGGGTCGCCCCGGTTTCGACCTTCTTCGTGAACCTTTTCTCGCGGTACGGCCACCCCAGTCGGTTTTCGTATTTCTATACGTTCACGCGCAATCTCGGAAAGAGAAAAGTTCACCGACGAAACTTCGTACTCAAGACCGCGAGACCACGTAGCAAACGAGTGAAAGAGTTTAAAAAAAAAAAAAAAAAAAAACTTCGGTGGAAATAAAGTTTTTGACCTCTAGTGAGCTTCAAAGCTCGTACTAACCCCCCCCTTACCACCCCCTCCCGTGGCACGCTGTACTTCTTCTCAGTACCGAATAGTTCACGATGTCCATATAGGTACTCAAATCCGGTGCTTTGGCTCAGTGGTTAGCGTGCTAGCCAGAACATCGGAAGGTCGTGGGTTCGAGTCCCGGCCCGGACGTACTTTTCGGCGAAAATAATTACATTCTCGCCGAAAGGACGTAGCGGTAGCCGGGAGGCGAACCAATGACCGACCGACGGTATCGACATTGGGTACAGTCGGTAGTGGCTCGGATTCCACTTTAATAAGTAGGTCCAAGGAAAGAGTAGAGCCCTGGTCTGGCAATCCAAAAAAGGCTGCTTCGGGACTGTTGTCTCGCTGGTAAACACAATAGGCGCATGGACGAAGCTCCGGCTATAGGACGTACGATCTACGACTATAGCCGTATGCCCGTTGAGGCTACCTGGCGTGCCGCGACGAAGCTCCAGTCTCGAGAGAGTGGATGATGAGAGAGGAGGATGCCCTGTAAACCCTTCGGGGAATCAGTAAAAAACACATACATATCCATATAGGTACTCGATGATCACTACACTGGGTCTCACAATATATATATATATATATATATATATATATATATATATATATAGGGCAAGACAGCCAAAATCACCGGATTGACCGTCATCCCCTGATGTCGATGATTTTTTTTCAGTAGGGGAGACCGGGGCAAAATGGTATAGCGGGGCATAATGGGACCGGGGCAAAACGGGTTTGGGGCAAAATGGAATAGTGAAAATCAACACTGCTGGAAAGTACGTCATTGGGGCAAAACGGGATCGGGGCAAAATGGGACAGGAAAAATCGGAGACCACTAATTTCACGAGAGGCTGCTATACTTCATTTTTGTGTCTCATTTTGCCCCGATTCCATTTCGCCCCAATTTGATATTCCTCTCCTCTCTGTCCCATTTTGCCCCTATCCCATTTTGCCCCAAATCAAGCATCCAAGAAACTTCATTTTTTGCTATCCCATTATGCCCCGATCCCATAATGGCCCAGTGCCGTTTTGCCCCGCTATACCATTTTGCCCCGGTCTCCCCTATGTTCCGGATTCTGCGACAGCACTTATTATTTCATTTATTTTCAGACCCCCTCTTCCCCTCAGCCCGCCATTTTTTTTTATACGAGGTAACTGCAATAATTTTGACTATTTTTAATTGGATGAAATTATATTCCCAGCTACTTCATCAAAATTGAGGAACTTGATCACATTGGAGCGGGCATCATGTTCATAACATTTTTTTTTTTATTTTTCCAAATCTCGAAAGAAATAGATTTTCTTTCTGAAACGTTAATATAGAATGATGGTTTCCTTTCTTAAAAAAAAATGAAATCTCTCTTGCGAAAAATCGATCTTTCGATTATGTTGGATGGAAAATAATCGAGGCTGATACAGGACAAGTGGCAGTGATTCCATAGGAAAGTGCCTTTCGTAATCGACATGGTAGGCCCTCTGTGATTGCTTTAGTTCCACATTCGCATCTAGATGTCACTGATGTCGTCGTGATGATCGTCGACAAATCCATTCAATAGCCCCCCTCCCCCCAACACAAAAGCCCAACCGCCAAAACGCCCATCCCCATTCACACCAGCAACACTGGAAAATATCGTTCACCCCCTCTGCGTTTCACCCTCCTCGCTGCCCCGCACAATCGAAGTACCGAAAAACCGGAAGCCACCAGAAACACCCCTAAGCTCCTCTTCATCAGTCGCCCTGCCACGAAGATCCGGGAGACGAAGATTTTCCAAAGGAAAAAACAAAAAATCTTCGCGAGGGATTGAAATAACTTATGCGGGTCACGGCCCTTTCCCTTACGAGCGCGAGAGGATTCGCGAAACGAATCGAAAGCGACTGGAGAACACAAAAAGAAAAAAAAACCAACAAACAAAAAAAAAACAAAAAAACGACAGAGAAGAGAGAAAGACGACAAGCTTGAGTGACACTGTGTAAAAGATAGACCGAGAATGGTAAAACCGACATGGGGAAGGATGTGAAAAGGACAGAGAGAAGGGGGAGGGGGGAACGAGATTCTCCGGCTGGCGGCCTTGTTTGATCGAGTCGAGGGAGAAATGTCTGAGACACGCGAGACGTGCGACCGTTTTTTTTTCTCCATCTATTCAATACACACCGAACCAACGACACACACGTTCTTTCACATCCTTCAACCGCAGTATATTCTCGAATATCAGGTTTTTTATTCAATACATTTTTTTTCGGCACTATTTGCAATTATTTTGCAAGCGGTAGGGACGTGGAACTCGGTGATGCTATTGGACACTTCTGACCAAGGTTACCTGTGGACGAACCAGATGTGACTTGGTTGAAACGCTCATCTACAAATGGCATTCTTTTGTTTTTCAAAACTTGTTTTCTGAACCATAACTCATCCTAAATTACCGCAGCATGTGTTCCAGGTTAGTACAGTGACAGCTAACTTTTTGATTAGCGTAACATAAAAGCATTTGTCACAGCTGATCTTTCGCTGGAAGAAAATAGTGTTTTTTTACGACAACGCTTCGTGATTTGGTGACGTAAGACAAAGATTTGCGTTACTGGAACAAACGAGATTTGCTGGAACAACGTTTGATGGTTCAAGGGTTGGGTAAGGGCGTCAGTGTGAAAAGAAACACTTACTAGCGATTTTTTCTTATATAAATATGGATAGAACAAATTTATTCACGTCTTGTACTTTATTAAGTATCATTTCAATAACATACTGTAATTTTTTTATGCGAAAATATCGGGGAACAAGCCGCTGAAAAAAGCTTTTCCAAAAACATCTTTGGGATAAAACGATTTGCGGTGTTGACTGTATCTCAGCTGGAAATTATCTGATATGAAAGATCATTAAAATTGAGTCGAAGTATCATGGAATCCTCCCTGCAACGTTCTCCGATTATCGTTTTTTTTTTTAAATTTTAAATTTTGAAAAATTTCTTCATTTTGTAAGTGGAAAACGCCCTTAATATTAATAAAAATGCTAATACTTACGGTTATAAGACGTAATGTAGTTATTAAATAGCAGTTAACACGGACTTCTAAAAAGTGGTTTTGAGAAAAACGCGTTTAAAATTTTAAAAGCCAAAAAAGTGAAAAACATATTTTTTTTTTCAACTTACACTAAATCGTCGATTCCAGTTCCATAGAGTTTTTCCAGCAGCTCCGATGCCTTCAGCCTCTTTTTTCCAAGTCTTCGCCTTATCCTGGCTCCCGGTCAGCTGCGCACTGCCTTTTCGACCGCCCGCAGCTGTCGGAGCTGCAGTGTTAGAGGAGAGGGGACTGACTATAGTCAATAACTTCGAGAGTTTTACTCTGATTGACTTCGAATTTTCGGACTGTATTCTTGAAATGTTTAACTATAAGAAAGGACAAAAAAAAATCAATTCAAAACCTTTACCCTCCACCCCCCGCAACTGGATGGGTTATCGGTTTGTTGAAACATTTGTTACAAAAAGTCTACGTAACTCTACCAAAGATTCGTTTTAGTAGCAAACGAGTTAGGCCACACTCACTGAACATCGGTTACGTCAACAAATCATTCACAACATAAATTTGTACGCTTCCATAACACATCATTCTCCCGTGGCAAAACAATTAACTTGCGACCTAAACTATTAGTGATGTTATTGTAGCGCCCTAACTGCCAGAGCAAACAAACTTTTTCTGCAATAACTTAGGCGCCATTTTCTGTAGCATCCTCTGTCGGCTTTCATCCATCGTTCTCTTATTCGTTTGTTTTTTTTTTTTTTTTTCGTTCGTTCGTTCTTTCCACAAGTTTATTCCACATCCGCTGTGCCGGATTGTCAATTTCGTGCATGATCATGTCGGGTGAGAGGCAGAGTCATCTGTCGGCAACGGGTCACGGAAGAGCTTGTACAGGATTGGGTCACAATCGGTTGGGCAACGAAAAACGACGAGTCAAACAAAAAAAAAACTTTAAAAAAATAAACAAGTACGGCTGTGCGACAGGAAGAAAAAGACGAAGAAGCAGAAGAAGAGGGAGGAAAGAACGTAGAAGAAGAAGACGAAGTAAGGGAGCATAGAAGAGAGACGTCGTCAGCATAGTGGCGTACCATGTGGAATTTCTTTTTCCGAGATCGAAGAAAGCATTCTCCTCGCGTTTTCGGATCTGCTGGGAGTATGTGGGTTCTTTGTCGCACCCTTAGATTTGCCAACCTACCCCTCTGTGTCTCCATCTCGCTCGGTATCGTTGCCGGATCTGGGCAAAATCCGACCGTTCAGTCGAGGTTCGTTTCTGGCCCTTCATCGTCTTGCCATGGTTCTTGCTCCCTGTGTGTGTGTGTGTTGGGGGGGGGGGGAGGGGGTGCATGTGTTAGTCGACCTCACGTCCTCCACCGAAAATTCCACTCCGAATGCGTAACTTCGTCCTATCATTCGAAGCGGAACAGAGAGAGAGAGAGAGAATGAGGGATGGGGGTTCTCGAGCCCTTTGCCCTTTACTCCTTAGTTTAGGGCGTCCGTATGAGTACTCAGGGAAAGGGAAGGTTGAGTTCTTGCATACCAAGAGAATCTCCAGTCACGTTTTTCCAGCTTTCCACCCAAGTCACTTTATATCTGTATATAGCATTACGCACACTCCACAAATTCTTGCCCTTCGATCGTTGTCATTGTGCTTTTTTTTTTATTGCGATTACCACTCTATTTTATACGAGACACGTTGGCAAGGTCACGCCCGCTCGATAGCACGACGTTTGTGACCAATTTATCGGATAAATCGTGAAATTTGTGATTGTCCGACGAAAGACTGATTCGTACTACTTGATTGTGATTGAAGCAGTACAATCGCGTTTGTTTGCGATGAGTTGCGATGGGAGTGGACAAAACGGTCGAATTCGTGAGGGTGATTTTGTTGAACAATGATATGGGTTGACACGAGTCAACAATGAACAGGTGATTAATGTCATTTTGCATGATTTTGGAGTGATCTGCATACTGGGGATCAATTTGGAGACATATTGTGCAGCTAAATATTAATTTTTCTTGATTGATTTTTGGTCGACGATTTTAGGGTTTTATAGCCAGCTAGGAGTTCTTGTGGATTCGGTATGTCCGTCTGTCCGTCTGTGTGTCTGTTCGTCCCAGCCCTTCCAGTATCTCATTTGTGAAACTATTGAGACGAAATTTGGCATACAGACGTAGATTGATGATCCCAGACTCATGAGATTCTCGAAAAACTAATTTATTCAAACCTTTCTCCCATAGACTGGAAGGTGGTCTCTTAGAATGCAACAAATAATATTGTAGAACCTTTTCATTTTGACCCTTCGGTCACGAGATATATGCTTTCAAATTCGTCATTAGATCGCCGCCTTCCCCCTTAATTTCTAAACTATCGATGCGAAAAATCTAGAAAAAATTCAGAATATAGTTAACGATTGGCACTTACAACAATTAAGGAACACTGTGTAAAAAATAGCTTATGTAAAATTTAGAAACGACAGTTTTTCTAAAGCAAGTAAGTTTTTCATATAATCCTCTCGGCCATTTTTTTTTTTTTTCATCGTATCGTGTTCACTGTAGTCGCAGATCTTGTGCCACGTTGTGTGTTAGCATTCGCTTCAATTCACATACGAAATGCCCTTCGTTATTTCAACATTTGCGAATTATATTTATTCAACGCACGATTTATTCATTACCAGGTGTATTACAACACAAGCTACAGGACACAGGAATGTATATGACACAGAACTGCATACAGGAATCTGTAAATAAAAATGTATCATGCAATTTTGCATTTTGCAGTTGCTTCGTGTCGAAATAATTTTCATTGTGCCAATGCAATACAGCTAAAATAATGTTTGCGAATTTGACAATTATCAATTATTCGTTGGAATAACGTATTTTCAGTATCGTTCGATTAACATTGCCATTTCAATTTCCACGAACGAGATAACTCTGGAAATATTAATATTTCGTTCACATGAATGAATCGTTACACTCGATGACCGTGACTATTTTCCACGTGATATCGATCGTTCTGCATAATGAAATCCGCAGTCTGCTCGGCTATTAGCAACCCTTCCGATAACGTGCCCGTGCACATCGTGTCCCTTTGGATAATTTGCCAACGACCATACACGATCAACCCCGTTCGTTAATATCACGATGTTTTCATTCGTAGCCTGCGTGCGTGTGCCCCCCACGTTACACTCGAGGGTTGCGAATTCGATGGGGTGCTCCAAGTCCACGCCAACCCCAAATTAGAGAGCAATTTTCGGGGAATCCGTGAAGTGGTGCCGAAGGGGTGAGCCCTTCGATCACGAAGGGCTCTCGACGGTGGTACCGGTTGGTACACACCGTGGTCAAAGACATGGCTATCGGGGTCTCGACCATGAACAGTATTTGAAAAAAAAAAATTCATTCGAAATATTGGTTTTGACGTATTTACGGGTCAGGGCTCGAAATTAAGAACGAGCAAAGTTCAGAGCAGTGAAAATTCCGAACGCGCAATGTTTCGAATGACAATGTTTCGAACGTACGGAATTCCGAACGCCTACCAGTAACGCAGTTTCTCACATTGCCCGACTTTCGAGCTTTTCCACACGTAACCTATCAATGTTAGATACATGTCGTCGTTGACTTTTTTGTAGGAAATTGCATTCTCTACAACATTGCTTATGTGAACTTTTAGTGTATAGAGCGTTGTTTATCCAGCGTTTGGACAGAAACGAATAAAACGATAAGAAAATCGATGCATTTTTACCTTCCCGTGAAAACGCTGGTTAAACAACGCTATATAGACCGAAAGTTCACATAAACAATGTTGTGGAGAAATAAATTTCCTATAAAAAAGTCCACGACGGCATATATCTAACTTTCATAATTTACGCGTGGGAAAGCTCGAAAGGTGGGCGTTCGGAAGGCTACAATGCGATTCGAAATTTTGACCCTTCGAAACAATTTCATTCTGCGCCGGGACCGTTCGTGACATTGTCGTTCGAAGCATTGCGCGTTCGAAATTTTGGCCTTTCTGAACATTGCTCATTCTGAACTTCGAGCCCCACCCGCTATACTATACCATCACCACGACCACCATAGTCATTGCTACCACGGTTAACCGTAAAGGGCACACTTTCCGCACGCGCGTACCGTAACGCAGAGAGCCCACGGCGGCTTATCCGAACGCTCGATCTCCCTGACAACCAGCCGGCAAACCACCCACTAACGCTGCCAGTTACGCTCGGACGAATATCCAGTTCCACGGAAACCCGCCAGGAACAGAATCGCTGTTGATCTTTCGATGAATAAATTATCCACGAGTAGAAGGACACGGGAATGGGGGGGGGGGGGCTTCGGAAGCCCGGAGAACCGAGTCCCATCGAGATTACGACAAATTATTCGGATGAGGAATCTCAACCGGAAATATATTCATTAAACTTTTCTGCAAATTTTTGTGTATTTTTTTTTCTTCTATGTTTTTATTTGCTCAACGATGAAGAAAAAATGGTTGGGTCTTGAGCAATTGAATGTTTGAAAAGCTCGTGGTTTACGAGATTATTCGATTCCAGATCATGTTGGTGGCATTGTTTCGATTTTTTTGTGAAAAGTTCGATTGGTTCAATTTTTTGACAATTCATTGACAAACAATCTGGCTTTATATTCGTTGTTGTAATGCATCTACGAAAATAATTTTGAGTGTGTTGATTATATGTTGCAGCGAATCTCTGAATTGGAAATATTTGAAAAAAATAAATTACAAGTCAACATAATTTTGCTCCGATTCAATTTAATTTCGTATTTTAGTCTCAAAATATCAGAAAATTAATCGTGAAGAGTACCAAAAAATGTGCAGAAATTGATCACGTATCTGAATCGGGAAATACGAAGAAAAAAACAAACAAGAAAAATACAAATATCAAAATTTGCAGCTATTTCAATATTTTTTCAATTCGAGAACACGATAAAGATTTTTCGCACCGGAATGGCCCCCGTGCTAAGAATTTCGTAAAACCGATATCATGTAGGCTCATGCTTTACAAAAAAAAACAATGAAAAACGATACGCCGTGGAAACGCGAAGATAGAAAGCGAATCGTGAAAAGCCGAAAGCGCCGAAGCATTCGGTCCTTTTTTCCCTCGTTTGCGATTTGTTAGACTTCCCCACTCGATCTACGGCGCCCTTCTCGCTCGAATGCGGTTACCTCATACTCTCGTAAAATCCGTCGGAGTTATAAATTGCGCGGTGAAAGACGTCCGGCACACGGCAATCTCGACTACACGTGTATTACCCATTCGTCGCTTCAATACGAATGGTAACAGATGTTTTCATCTTTCGTCCATTCGGTTCTCATTCACCTCGAATTCCATTGGACGAATAAAAGAAAAAAGAAAAAAATAATAGGGATGAAGACTCATGATTACTTTTGGAGGAATGAAGATGTGTGTGTGTGTGTGTGTGTGTGTCTGAATTCGAAGAAATTGGGGTATCTATTTAATTCGCCAAGCATATATAAAAATTACACAAAGTAAAGATTTTTGATTTTTTAAATTTTGTTCAGCTCGACGAAATTCTATTATTATTTTTTATTGTCAATTATTTTGAGACGACGATAAAAGTCGAATTAACAAAAATGGGTAATGACCTTAGAAGGGGAAGCCACGAAAGGCGAGTCTTAGATTTTCATGATAATTTTTTTAACCACAGTGTTCCTTCCTAAGAATTCTTTTTTCCTCTCAAATTTATGTTAATTGGGCTACACATGATCATGAACATTGACTTATTTATTTTGCATTCACCGTTTCAAAATTGTCAACAGTTTCCGAGTGACAGTTTCTTAAAGACAGGTTCACGATTCACCATTTCAAAGTTATCGACAATCTTTTGCATGGCAGTTTTTTTAATGACAGATTCACGATTATCTTTTACACATTTTCGATAATTTACAAATTGATTTTTGCAGATTCAGTATTTACGCCCAATAAATGTTTGAAAATGTTTTTTTTCACGGAACTATCATCGAGGAAATTATCAAGAATTATGAGTAAATGAATGAACTGTATCTTGAAACATTTTTTTGAGTTTCAAATAAATTTTCAATCGTGAAATTTTAACCTCAAAGAAAAAAATCCGTCATGCCAAAAACATACGACGATTATGCTACGACAAGATTTGTCTTCGACCAACACAGGTCGTTAATAAACGAAAATTTTATCTCAAACGTTCAAACGGAGCTTGCAGACTGAATGCTGAAACTTCTCAATCAAATGTTCATTCAATAATCTAGTAACCCATGTAAATCATGATTATTCCTCGGATTCCAAATATTCGTCAATCGCTCATACCGGCAAACCGTGAGAAACGAGGGAGAGATATATCTGGCTAATTAGCACACGCACGTTGATAAGCACAGAAGTATGTGTTTCGCCGTAGCCTAATTGAAAAGACTAGAAGTGAAAGTTCGCTCACTCGTCGACACATTTGTGCTTCAAAGCGCCACGTTACGTTCACATGCTTACGATTGTCATGTAGTCATGAAAAATTTCTCTGTACAGGTGTAACCGACGATCCCGTCTACACCTCGTTAACGCACGAACAAAGGGATGATTACCCCAGTTGCTTATCGTTCCCGAAGCTTTCCAAGTGCACTGCGAAACGAATTTTTTTTTTTTTTTTTTTTTTTTTTTGTCGTTGACCTTTCTTTCTTTCTCCTTCGACCCATTTTTATTCGACCACTCGTTTCCAAGTACATTGTACCATAAAGGTGCGCAGATGCATTCGAAGAAAAAATGTAGCTGATTGAATAACAATAACTGCTGTGCTTGTAAATTTAGGGGACATATATAGCGTTACGGCCCCAAAATTCAATATATTTTTCTGACTAAACGAATGAAAATATCAACGTTTTCTTTTTTTCAATGTTTAGTGCGTCCATTCGAGAAGGTTCAATGAAATTTTCTAATAAAAATATAACAAAATGACGGAGTTATACTGGCTCTCCCGGCGGCATTTTTTTTCCGGTGGTCACGATATTTCCCAAATTAAAAAATAGAAAAATTGGAAGAAAAAAAAATTATCTCAAGAAATTTCTGATTTGAAATATTTGCATCTTGCATGACAAATATTGAGAAATATACTCGCATCACATGACATTTTTATTTCAAATTTTACATAAGTTTTTTTTTCCAATTTTATTTTTTTTTTCACTGAGCCTTTAGATTAAATTTCTCCACATGGAAAAAAATGTATTCTTCTTGAAAGAAGTTCGAGGAATCAAAAAAAAAAAAAAAAATTCAAAATCTTTAAAAATGCATACCTTTAAATGCTGTCAAAGTAACTACATGAGTTTTTGCCAGTCCGCAACATAAGTTCTTGCAAACTAATTTGTACGTGTTAATAAATCAATCGTGTGTTTGTTTTTTTTCTTCAAATTCCATTTTCGTCCAGAGCATCATGTACCTCGAGCTTAACCTCCTCACTCGAAACTACACAACCCATCGGCTCTCGGTTTTAATTGCCTTCTGGGAATGCGATCACGCTCGCCAACTCACGTGCTTGCGTAACTGTGCCATAACTACTCTTGCCCCAGCCATTTTCGTCGATATTGCCACGCGTGCTTCCGATACTGCGGCCGAATAATGGATCATAAATTCATAAGTTCATGTGAACTGAATTCCGATCACTTTCCATTCCGGCATCCCTCCCAACAATATCCGTATCATGCTAATGTGTTATTATTATTTCAACAACAAACGCATAAGCCGATATACGCGTATAATACAATGGCAATTATAAATCGGTTCGTAATTATCGAACGGACGAAAATATAATTGTTCGAATCAATCTCGAGTACGTACGTGTGCCGTGTCAATTTATTGCGCGATAACAACAATGTCCTGTTATTTCTAATACAAACGAAGCACTGCGATGTTCGTGTCAAAACCGTTTAAAACCCGATAAAAAATGTAGAAATAAAAATAACATATTTCCAAATTTGAGACAGCTTTTTGATTCTTGCGAATCCATTATGTTTTGTCCATTATCATGATATTTGTCATCGAGCTTTGTCTATGCAACTCTATCGTGTGTGTTTACCATTTTTTTTTATCAAAGTCTATTTTTTGTCAATAGACTCAGTTTTCGTTGCACGTTGGAAGAACAATTTGTAGAATTCGCAAAGCAATTTGAGCGAAATATTTGTGTAGAATTTATCCGTCCTGTTGAACCGACAACAGAGTATGATAGTAATAGTATTATCCCACGCGGACTACCTGCTGCGTGGAATTTCACGTGCGGGTTACCTCGAACCGCGTGGTTGTCCGTACCCAATTAAACAAAACCACGGTGAATTAGTGTAGAATCAATGTAACGAGCATGTTCAACGTGAATGTATAACAACAACAAAAAACATTCAACCACTGGAAAAAACAAAACATTGCTGGAATCACGAGCTTTTTAATCAAATAATAAGTAGCGATAAGTAGGTAATAAATGTCTCGCAAAAACTTTAAAAGCTTTTATCGGCGTGAGCTTTTTTTTTCATTTGTCGTAACAATTCAATGAATTTTTTTTTCTCAAGGCCTTATCGAATTAATGCAACAAAAGAGCCAAACTTATTTCCATGATTAAGTGATGTAATATATATACCTATATATATATATATATAACATCACTTAATCACGTAAATGAGTTTAGCCCTTTTTTTTGCATTCATTTAAATATGAACGCCAACGAAATTTTGCTCTGAAAAAAGGGTAAATGAATAAGTTGCAAGATTCTACAGGTCATTGAATCAAATAGCAAATCGCAATTTGTTCTCAGTTTCTCCGGTGATAACCATTCACCGACTGAAGAGCCCAAAATTTATATCTGTCTCTAAAATTCTCGTCGAACGACCGAATACCCCGTACCACGAAAATCCGAAATCCCTGCGAAGCAAGAACGAAAAAAATGACGGGATAAAGTCAACAAGAGAAAATCTGTGACGATGCAAGTGACGGGGGAGAAAACCCGGTCGCCATTTATTCGCGCTCTTCGTATTCTCCGCGTCGTTCATTCCGTTTACTTAAAAAACAGACCATGTCCTTACATCCGGCGAGGCTCGATCCGTTTTTTTTTCCACAACGAAGAAAAGACGAGCAGGGAAAACCACAGGAATAGGATGACGAGTACGTTGAAGGGACTTCATTTTTCTCCGCCTTTCCTTCCTTTCTCAAATTCACGTCGACCTCGTCCCTTCGTCCTACGTTTTCTCCTCACCCTTCCCCGGCACGTCTCGCCAAACTCAATTTTTTCCATCCTCCCCCAGCCGCACGAAAGCCCGGGAAGGGCAGTGATCATGAGCCAGAGTTCCGGAGACTCCGTCGAATCGTTTCAACGACACTTCCGGTCCCTCGAGACCGAGAAACTGCTCTGCTCGTGCTTATTCTCCCGGCTTCGTTGTGGCTCGTTATCGCAGCTCCAGCAGCAGTAGTGACGGTGCGCTCTTTTCCGTTCTCGTTATTGCTTGCGTATTCTATAACTCCCACTCGCACTTTGATCGCCATTTTCCGAGCGCCTGTGATGATCCAACAATAGGCAACTGTCCGGGCAAAAACCCCACCGGCCCATCGTTGTCGAACGTGTTGTGAATTTTTTTTCACTAATCCGGTAGATGTCACAACATCCTGTGGCTTCTAGAGCTTGAATTGGATAGACATGAGTATGAGCTGAAGGTTATCAACACGTCAAGGGCATTGCTCGCTTCCTTAGACTCTTAATTCGTGCTGCGACTGACCTTGTGTTTGTATGTAAACAAAAGACCGGGGGAGGGTGGGCGAGGTCCTTATTTCTAAGTTGACTCACGGTTAGACAGTATTCAGAGAAGTACTGAGAATTAACTAAGGTTGTATGTACATTAGACTGGTCCTTGTAAAAGGCTCGGACGAATTTTGACCGTCTCCCCCCCCCCTAGATTGGCTCTAAATAATAAAAAAAGTTCCCTAGATTGGCAGCCCGCAATCTTTGAAACCGGCCATTACCAGCAGGGTTCAATTTTCCCCCTTCGAAATACACAGGTTTTTTCCACTCTCTAGTAATATGCATTTGGGTCTCTTAGAATTATCTTAAAAATCCAATAAGTATCTCAATGAGTCCGTGGCACCTCTGTAGACGCAAAAAAATCTTATGGTTTGACTTTGAAATGGTTATGGGTCATTCCACGACGATATATAGAAATGTTTTTCAGTTTTTTCTTATTTTCGGATAATTTTCACAGAAACATTTGTAGATTTGAAAATGTCAATCCTAAAATTAAAGAAACTAATCTTGAAGGCCATCATTCCGGCACCATTTTTTTATTTTCATTCTTTTGTTTTAAAGAAAGAATTTAATTAAAGTTTTTTTGTTGTTTATTGGGCATGGACAGCGGCACCACGGCCATCGTCATTGAACGTGTTGTGAATTCGTTAGTTTTTGTTTCTAATCCGGTAGATGTCACGACATCCCGTTGCATCTAGAGCTCAACTAGAACGGGCATGAAAACGAGCTTAAGTTTACTAACACGTTAAAGACAGACCTGGCGTCTTTAGACTCTTTATTCGTGCTGGGACTGACCTTGTGTTCACTTGTAAACAAAATCCAAGGGCAGGGGTAAGGGCTACATATCCGCGTTGACTGACTAAGCGACATATGTTTATAAAAATATATTGTGAATCATCAAAGACCTGCATATATTCAAATATTCCACGAAAGATATACTTAACAGTTTCGTATTTTGTTATAGGTCAACATTTTTCATTATATTAAAGTTTATAATTTCTCAGGATTTTGTTCATTAGATTCTTCATAGTTTATCGTACATAGTTTTTCTCAGTATCTAGTTAACCATATTTCTTCCTAATTCAGACGAAATCATTTCAAAATTTATCCATCGAAATGGAAAAATTAATTACATTAGTTTCGATCAGGGATATGGGCATTCATTCAATGAAAATGTATTTTAAATACTTTTTCAAACAAATAACTATGATTAATTATGGTGCAAGAATGAACATTTTCATATTTTCGTAATAATTATGCTCATTTTATGTCAATAATTATGGTACAATGAATTGAAATATTTAGTAAATCCGCTAAAATTGATCATCATTTGGTCCGAAAAGTATTTAAAATACATTTTCATTGAATGAATGCCCATCCCCATGGGTTTCGATCCCCATGAACAAAACTTAGCGCTTAACGCGTTAATCTTATTAACCCATGACAAAGTGCCACCACGTCTGAACCGGCATTTCGTTTCGATGGCTGAAACAATGGCTTATAGGATGAAAAAGCTCGAACGAATGGATTCCAAGGGCACAATTTCCTCGTCCTATGCACCCCCGACGAACCCCATCGTAAGGGATCCAGGCCTACAGATCATGGTCGAGACCCCATGCTTTCCGTACGTGTTCGTACTGCAAAAAAAAAACCGTAACGCAAAATCATTCGGCAAATAGCTTTCGACGTTCCATCAAAAGCTCCCGAGCTTTCAGCCGAATCGGAAACCCACTTCGGCCATGGGCTCTGGTGGGGGGGGGGGGAGAGATGCAAGTGGACGAGGATCTCTTTTGAGTTCGCGCCGAGCGAGACGGTCTTGGACCAATGTTCGGACAGTGTCCGATGCTCGACAGAAGGAAGTCCCGGGGTTAACAAGGACCACGGAGGGGTCGTTGAAGGGTCGTACCGTGCATTGAGACACGGGACGGGTTATCCCGGGTCCGCCCGGTGAATAGGAGGGTCGCGACGATGCCTGCGGAATTCACTGGGCAGTGACGTCGTGTTAAACCGAAAATCCCACAACCATTAGTCGCCCATAGCCCACCTTTGCCATTACTCACGCGGGCCATGCAGTTACGTTTGCAGACCAGGACTTCCATTCGCGGCGAGGGTGCCGAATCGAACGTGAAATATACCACGTGAAGCGGAAAAATACAAAAATGAAAGAGGCCCGAGAGGGAATCGAAAACTATGCAACGATTTGGACTTTCATCGGTTGTGCTTTGTCGAATGTTTCTTGTGTAGTAATTCAATGATGCTTTTTCGACACTTTGCCGAGAGGGGTCGAATAATATTGTTGGAATAGAATGTTGCAGCATTACATTTGTGCCAGATCATTGTTGTGATTATTTTCGTTTGTTGTTAGAATGTTTTTCCGGGCTTGAATGAATACCGATGAGTCAGGGGTTATGATCAAGTAAGCTTGTTGGTTGGCTCAGGTGCTAATGAATCACAACAACCAAATGCATTAGTTTCCCGGTGAAAAAAAAAAAATACTGGTCAACTGGGAGTTCGACTCACGGGCAAAAAGAGTTCCGTACCATATTTGTTTATCTTCGATCGCAGATAGAATAAGTTTTTAAAATTAATTTGTAGAAATCTATAAGACCTAAGACGACCGTTATAATTTTTCGGTAAACTTCGAGCAAGGTATTTTATTTTCTGATTTTTCTCGAATGATAGGCCCAGCAGTTTCGAATAGAAAGAGGAAGGGTGTTCTATTTTCGCATATTTTTCAAAATATATTTTTGAATGGATTAATAATACATTTTTAATTATGAAAAAAATTGTATCCCACGTAACAAATCCTTTTAAATGATATTCCACATGATATACACGTTATACATAGAGAAAAAATATGAAAAAAAATTAAGTACCTAATTTGCTTTATCATCAATTCTCTTTTGAATATTTTTGAGTGTTAAACGCCCGTATAAAAACCTTCATAAAATTGCTACGTATGTATTTGATCGGTTGGGACAATAAACACATCGTCCCCATTAATCGAAAATTCGTTTTTTCAATCGATCCTAATTAAGGCTCAGCCTCACAGCAACTTTTATTATTCCATCTGCCGATGTTGATTATCGTCACAGGTTATCGACAAGAAATTACTTCCCATTCAAACGTGTAATTTCACCAACTTTTTCGATCGACCCGTCACACAGACTAATTAGGACATTCTTGTGAACGACAAAACAGAACCCATGAAGGAGAAAAAAAACCATATTGTTCCGTGTGCTTGTTAACGCGAGCCAAAATCGTAATCCGAGCACATTGGAGGAAACCAACACTGCCTGGGTTGGACGGTACATAAACCCAACCACATTCTCATGTAATCCCAGAGCAGTTGTGCGCCGCTAATGTCTCTGCACTCGGTGGTCCTCCAGTGAATATATATATATATATAAATAGAAATACATATGCATGCGCGTTTATGGGTGTGTGTGTGTGTGTGTGTGTGTGTGTGTGTAAACTGCAATGGCAGAAGGACATTGTGCAGGTATTAAATAACGACACTCAAGACTCGGCCAGAGTTGTTCTCGAGTCCGTATTGTCCGTACCACCAGAATGCCGTGAGTGCTATAGGTATGCTTTGTAGTATTTATGCATGGCCTCTTGATACACGTGTACACTCTTCCGATACCAAGAATTCGCGATACATTTTTTTTAAACGTCCACGTCCTTGCAATATCACGACACCCACATGTTTTGTTTTCATCGACGCGGGCCCGACGTTGTTTTCCGTGGATTCGACGTCAGCAACAATACGTCAATTGGTCCAAATAACGTCAACGATATCCGAATTAATTTTAGATCGATTTCGGTACGAATTAAAAATACGATGACGTCTTCGTCTTCCCGGCGGAATGAAACCTACGTTCCACGTAAAAATAGTGTGATAAAAATAGCAATATCATTTATGCACGGTTCTTGTATACGTGACGTTCCGTGCGAAGGGGCACCTTTCGTTCCTAGCAATTTTTGAGTACTCGTGTCTTTAAAGTATTAATGTAATCGGAAAAAATGATACACAAAAGTTGTTGGTTTTGATGAGAACTTTTTTTTAAGGTAGTATCCTACAAACTGTAAGAGTCAAAGCAAGCCTTAAGATATACCATCCCCAATTGAGTTACGTAGTTCCTGTGTGTGACAAAGACGCGTGGTATGATGTCGATTAGAGAGAGAGAGAGAGAGAGAGAGAGAGAGAGAGAGAGAGAGAGAGAGAGAGAGAGAGAGAGAGAGAGAGAGAGAGAGAGAGAGAGAGAAGATATTTTCCGATGTTTATTTGCTTATTATTATCATCACCGTCTCCTGATCTCTACTGTCAAGTGCCCAAAATGTTCTCCGAATATTCAACTTGCAGCTCAAGTGTTTCCAATAAAATCTGACGGCGACTATCTGTATTATATCAAATTGAGCGTGATTCTCCATAAGGCTCCATGTTAAATGTGTGAAAATTAAAGTGTTGATATCTTTTTTCTAGCGCTCCGGAGAGCCATAAAAATTTAACTGTACCTTTTTCTCATCAATACCTATAAGTATGCCAAGTTTCATGAAAATCTGACGGTAAACTCTCGTATGGAGGGTACTACTTTAAGATAAAAAAAAAAAATTCCCATTTAAAAAAAAATATGTTTTCCGCCATAGCACCGATATCTTGAAATATAAAAGTTTTATTTTTTAGTTTTCGGGTGTCCCTCTCCAAACCTTACAAACTCTGCATTAAACTATTTTCCAATTGGACCTTTATTTTTCTTAGAAACCGAACTTATCCATCTAAATGGGACACCCTGTATACATATATATATATATATATATATATATATATATATATATATAACTCACAACTCCGATTCTCGATTAGGTAAAAAGGTTCGGAGTGATGATAGTAATTAAATGAAAGTGCATTTCGACGCGTCTATATCCATCGTTTGCAAGTTACTGCCTGGGTTGGTTCAGCACAGCCCCAATGAGGGATGATCTGTGGGGCAACAGAATATATTCTATCTATGCAACTCGAAAGCTATTGCCGCTCGTAACGGTATTCGAAATTATGCTCCCACTACGATTAATCGATATTTACGATGGTAGAGAACGACAATCAGAAACACGAATTGTGTGCAACGAAATGTGCCCACCCACAGTGCGCAAAAAAAAAAAAAAAAAAAATACAAATATTCCATATCACCAGGTTAACCGTGCCAGGAGGGTTTTCGTACTGTCTACACATATGCACGTGCACACAAACCTCGTCGATGTGACGGCAACAACAGTGGGGTCGTGGATAATAAATTTTCGATGCGCCACAGCCACGATACTCGCGTTAAAAATGGCCAATGCAGGGATAGAGTACGAGGTCGAAGTTTTCACTCGCAGTGCTATAACAAAAATGCATCCTTTTGTGAACGATTGCGTATATATATATTTCATGCAATCGTATAGAAAGCATACAAACTTTATGCCACAGTGGAGAAACGATTTTTCTCACCGGATGCCAATGATATGGTTGCTAGAAACGTGTAAAGAGTGGATGAGTGGATGATCCTACCATCGATTATCATATAGCTAGAAACGTATCAAGGTCAAATACATTTTCGAGAAATAATTTATTCCGTTCCCGGTTAATGTAAACCCTGAATCAGTTCGCAAAAAATTCCACCGGTCCAATACCATATTAACAAAAACTAAAATGACCATTACCCACACAGCAAAATTGATCCCGGGATCATCCTGATACAGTCCTATTCGGGTCTCGGCAAGATAGAACGTCCTATAGACGTCTGTGGGAGGTACTAGTGAGACATGGTTCTACCCGGGATTAATATAGGATGGCTTGAGGATGTCCTGTCGTGACCGCTTGTAGACGATCGCAGTGCACTCTCTTATAGACGTCTGTGGGAGGTGCCAGTGAGACATTGTTCTACCCGGGATTAATATAGGATGGCTTGAGGATATCCTCCCGTAACCATAAGTAGACGATCACAATGCACTTGCTTATAGACGTCTGTGGGAGGCACTAGTGAGACACTGTTCTACCTAGGATTGATATAGGATGGCGTGAGGATGTCCTGTCGTAACCGTTAGTAGACGATCTCAATGCACTCGCCAATAGACGTCTGTAGGAGGTACTACTGAGACATTGTTCTACCCGGGATTAATATGGGATGGCTTGAGGATGTCCTGTCGTAACCGTTAATAGACGATCGCTGTGCACTCTCTTATAGACGTCTGTGGGAGGTGCCAGTGAGAAATTGTTCCACCCGGGATTAATATAGGATGGCTTGAGGATGTCCTGTCGTGACCATTTGTAGACGATCGCTGTGCACTCTCTTATGGACGTCTGTTCGAGGTACTACTAGGACACTGTTCTACCCGGGATTAATATAGGATGGCTTGTGGATATCCTCCCGTGACCATGAGTAGACGATCACACTGCACTCTCTTATAGACATCTGTGGGAGGTACTAGTAAGACACTGTTCTACCCGAGATTAATATAGGATGACTTAAGGATGTCCTGTCGTAACCGTTCGTAGACGATCCCAATGCACTTTCTCATGGACGTCTATGGGAGGTACGAGTAAGACTATAACATGAGGTCTTATAGGAGAAAAGTCTTATACTTGAGTATTTCAGTCACTGAGTGAGGAAAATAACACTCTCTGTGTTCCTGTTAGATGTGCGTTATATGAGCGTAAAGTAATGGTACAATCTCAATAGTCAGATTAGCGTAGTGGTTTAAGTTAGGTAGTTATTAGTTAGGTAGATAGGTCAGTCCGTCAGGTCGTAGGTTCGAATCCCCGCAGTGCCATCTTTCCGAAATGCAAATTGCATTTCCGGACAACTTTTTTTTTAAATTCATATTGGTCAAATAATTGAATTAATATAACGATATGTCGACCGTCGGCCAAAAAAAATTGATTTAACAAATAAATAATTATTTCGCAAGCGTTTTTTTACGGATATGCATATAAGCAAATCTTTGGACATCGCAGGGACGTCAGTGGGATTGTCCCATTCCGGTAACACATAGCGGACATTTAAAAGCGCATGGGAGTCCCATGGGACCATCCCAATACCATCACGAGACAACTGTCGAGACGTCCGAAAGACGTACTTTGGACGTCTTTTTGCTGTGTGGGTACCTAAAAGAGGTAACATTCATTCGGCCAGCATCGTTCCAATATCGTAAAAGCTTTTAACAACAAACTAGAGACAAATAGACGAAATTATAGTGTAAACCATCGATTATCATATACTCAAAAAAAAGTATCAAGGTCAAATACATTTTCGTTCGATAAATTATCCAATTCTCAGTTAACAAAAACCCTGAATCAGGTCGCAAAAAATTCCACCAGTCCAATACCATCCACAAAAAATAAAATGACCGTTACCTAAAAGAGGTAACATTCATTCGGCCAGCATCGTTCCAATATCGTAGAAGCTTTTAACAACAAACCAGAGACAACCGGACGAAATAACAGTGTAAACCAAGAGCCATGACAAGTAACCTAGCATTTTCCCACAGAGACTATCGGCAAACGCTCGGGATTAGGTCACAGTGCCCGTTTATAAATAGGTAGGTGCCAGGCTGGGTTGGCTGACTGTCCGACGGACGTCGCGCACACGACACGCTACAACGACTTAATAGCCTTGCGTAACTTGGAACTGCGGGACAGCAGATATCCCTCGTTTCCCCCAACCCCCATCCCTCTTCGCCTTCTCTGCCCGCGTTGCGCCTCTCCGCAGCCCTATCTACGGCATGGACCGATGAATGGATTCGATGGAAAACCGTTGGACTACAGTGGACCGCTACTATCGTGATTGCTCCCTTTGGTCAACCTATCCCGCTTTGTCCGAAGTCCCACTGTACCCAACCGGAATGGTCCACGAGTGCGCGATCAGGTGCGCACACGCCACTGCACTCCAAGTTCTGTCCTTGCCGTTGAGCCCCACGGCAAATCGATCACTTCCGCACGGCCTGCTACCGAATGACCGAGAGCAGTACACACCGTCTGCAGCGACGGTGCATTGAGGTGGCCGACTTCGTGTTCAAATGGGGGATTGTTTAATTTATTTTCGGCGTAGAGATCGAAATTTATAACGACGAAAATTTAGAACTCACAATGCTTCGAACGTCCATGCTTCTAAGGGTTGGAATTCAGAACTTGGTGTATACATACATATATATATATGTAGGTATAGTTGTGTACTTCGTTTGACCGCCCCGAGATTACGTGCGTCAGGGCGAATCATCAAATGCCGTGGGTTTTCAAACAAATTAACCGAGGAAGATATGTAATCATCTCGAGAAACTTCCAGTTCGCGTTTATAACACCATTCAAATTTCTAGGGTGTGTAACCCTTTGAATTGTTTCGAGAAAAAATTAAAGCAATAAAAAATCAATGGATTTCCATCTTTCCGTCCGAACGCTGGGTAAAGAATGCTATGTAGACCAAAAGTTTACATCAACAATGTTGTAGAGAATTCAATTTCCTACAAAAAAGTTCCAGACGGTATGTATCTAACATTAATAGTTTACGCGTGGAAATTCTCGAAAGTCGGGGAATTTGAGAAACCGCGCGACTGGTGGGCGTCCGGAATTCCGTACGTTCGAAACATTGCGCGTTTTGAATTTTTACGGTTCTGAGTATCGATCGTTCTGAACTTCGACCCTTTACCCCATTGGTGAGGGCGCGGGCGCATTCGTTTATATGAAACCATATCAGACCCCATCCCCCTTGAGGAAGTAGACATTTGAAGAGCATCTTGCCACATTGTAGGCGTAATCTTAGCTTCATTATTCGAAATATAGTCGTTGACAAATAATACTGAAATATTGGGATGGTGACTACTTATGTACCTTCCCCCAGCTTGGCTCGTTCCAGTCCACCCCATCGCAGCTCTGTCCATTTCAGCCTACTCTCCCGACGCTTTGGCCCGTCATCTGAAGCGATGACGTGACGCTCTCGCATTATTTCGCGCGTCACGTGATCGACCGAGCGTCATAACAGTGGGCCTCAACCTATGACCGTGGTTGCTACGGAGAATTCACAGCATGGACGGAGAGACGAGACTATTGCGATTTCACTTTTTCTCGCGACGTTAGCAGGCCATATCTATATGTCGATGGGGAAGACATGGGTTGAGGCCACCTGTAACGACTCGCGGTCAATCACGTGACGCGCCAGATAATCCGAGCGTCACGTGATCGCTTCAGATGACGAGCCAATGCGTCGCGAAGATAGCCTGAAATAAACAGAGCTGGCATTGGGTAGACTGGGACGAGCCAACTTGGCAGAAGTTAGGGTAGTACCCTCCATGAGAGAGTTCCTCGTCAGATTTTCATGAAACTTGGTTTACTTTTAGGTATTGATAAGAAGAAGGTTCAGTTGAATTTTTATGGGTTTCCGGAGCGCGAGAAAAAGTATATCAACACTTTCATTTTCACACGTTTAACATGGAGCCTTATGGAGAATCACGCTCAATTTGATATAATACAAAAAGTCCTCGTCAGATTTTATTGGAAACACTTGAGCTGCAAGTTGAATATTCGGAGAACATTTTGGGCACTTGACAGTAGAGATCAGGAGACTGTGATAATAATAATTGGCAAATAAACATCGGGAAAATACATCTTATATCAGGAGTTGGTCGTGATCCAGTAGACATGGCAGAAGATAGTATATCTTGGGCTTGCTTTGACTCTTACAGTTCGTAGGATACTACCTTAAGCAGCCACCATCCAGAAATATTCATAACTTGTCACGGTAAAAAATCTACAGCAAATAGGGTCAATGGGGGAGACAAAGGGTCACCCTCGTTGGTCTGACTTCTTGGATAGGTTAGTAGGTGGCTGGAATCTCTCTTTCCTGGCGGACCATTTCCAGATTTTTCAAAACCGTTAAACATTAATTTTCAATTCTCATTGAAATAAGTTCTGAATTCCTGTTTCACACGTAAAAAGTACTGACAATCATCCAAATGACCACAAGTTCAGCCCCCCGTCACATGTGTAGGTACCTAACATTACTGCCGCATTTTCTTCAAATTGCGCCAAACGATTTGGTTGCAGGAACTTGCTGTTCAAACTTCGACAAAAATCCTATAAGCACGACGATTTAACCTGCAAAACGCATCGGCCTATGGATTCTTAGCCCACAAAGATCACATCATCATGTAACCTCGAGCTACATCAATCCCACGTATACTCGCACACCAATCCTCATTTATCGTTAATCTGCAAATCTAAATTCCCATCAATGTCTAATTCAATAGTTGCGGTACGATACGTACTCCAAACTGAACGACTTTGATCCGGCATTACCATATTAACAGTTGTCCCGCGCTCGTCCTGTCAATCGTTCGGCGCCCATTTTGTTGAACGATTCCCATCCACGACCACAGAATGGACCGCACGTCGAATCGCGTCCGCCGCACGAATTATTCGAATATTTATGCTTGAGTGGATTCGCATCAAATCCACGGACATCTCTCGCCATATCTAGAACAAACATAAATTTATATATAGTCGTATACACAGGTTGGTCCGTTTGAGTTGACACGACAGAATATCCTAAGAACAATGAATTGAAAGCAAGATGTTTGCATTAAAGTTACATGATTCAAAGTGGGCTATCGTACTTTTTGTTCGGGAGAGGTTCACAAGATCATTTTGAGTTAACATTGATTTTTTTAAATGGAAACGTGCACGTTTTTCTTTGCAGATTTGCATTCTATAAAAAAATGAAAATTTTTCGTCCCAAATAGTTTTTTCCTACGACATCAATTCTCCGAGATGTCTTATAATTAATAAAGTAGCTATATATACATACCTAGGTATTCAATTCCTCGGCAAGCAGTTCTAAAAATGAACATTCACTATGCTGTCACGCCTCTTACTCAAAACGTCTTGGACAGTGTATTGAAATTGAATTTAACAGGCATAATTCGAGCATCCGTTAAAATAAAATTTATACCCATGAATTAACTGTTTTATCGGATGTCTACTTCATGATTGTTGAGATACCTCAAAAACTTGATGTCGTAGAAAAAACGATTAGGTATTGATATTGTTCTTTTTTTTCGTTTAAAACAAAAACATTGAAAGGAAACTTACGTGACTATTGAAAAACAACAATGTTGGCCTTGAAACGACGTTGTAAGTTTAAACCGAATGAAAAGTACGATAGCACAAGGTTCTGGCAGCATATCGAGCCATGAGACTTCAATTCGAAGCATCATTCTCTAAAATCCGTTGTTTCCAAGGTATTCGGTTGTGTCATGTTAAATGGACCACCGTTTATATAGTTATATGTTGTACTGCGTCCGTGACGATATTATTGACATTGTTGTGTACCGTATGGGCTCGAAGCTATCGGAGAATAGTCATTGCCATGGCTTCGCTACAAATTGTACGGTCTCGACGTACGTGACTGCGGTTCGACAACTTACCTAACGACGATTAATTAGTGGGTGTCTCGTGGTTCGGTACTAGCCCACCGGGTGAATGCCAGCCGCATGGGGGTAAAGCGTGTGTGGGCGCATGCGCGCACGCTCGCGCGCGTTTTCCTCACGGAAGCCACACAAAGCTGTGGGTAGCAGTCTCTCGGAAGGGATCTTGCCTTTCGCTTTGATGTGCTCTGTCGAAAGCTCACACTCGACCCCCCTCCCCCACCCCCACCCTCCCTTCCCCTACTTCTACCGTCCCCGAGTGTGGTTGAATTAATTCTAATGTATTTCCCTTCGGAAACTCTTGACTGATCGCTTTACTTCGGAAAATGAACTTTCGTCACGGAAAAGTTGCAAATGCTATATTTGAACTTTTTTTTATTGCTTCTTAATTAATGCGATATGGAAACGAAGAGACGAAGATTAATATTGTTGCTCTTTGATGTGGTGACTTTGATTTTTTATCATTTATATCGTAATGAAGAGAACACTTTTTGTTAGCAAATGTGCGGGCCTGTTCAGGTTTATTCTCAGTGACCTTTGGCATTATTGAAACTGTACTGAAAAACAGAGATGGGAGCATTCATTCGATAAGATTTCACATTCTTTCGTGACTAAATGATCGTAGATTATTATAGGTCATATTGAACATAAAAAGCTACAAGTTGAAACTTGCAATTTGTTTCCTGGATTTGCCGGTTCGATGCCGGGCCATGGCAGAATTTTTTTTTCACGATTTGATTTCCATTCACCAAGATCATCATTAATAGAACAGTATTTCTTCGTTAGTTCTCGCGAATTAACTGGACAATTAATTTAAGTCGAAAAAATAGAAAACCGAAAAAGAAAAAAAAGTAACGTCGGTAAGGTAGGGTTCTCGCTCTCGAACCAAAAGAGGAAAACTAATCTGACAATTAGGAAATTACAACGACAAGGTTGATCACGTCAGAGCACGTTAATAACATCGTATAACGAAAAAGAGTATAATAATAATTTCTGCGTGACAATTAATCGTGGTTATTCGTTTCAAGCAAGTATTTAAAATTGAATTTTCATAGAATGAATGACCATCCCTGGTGAGGACGCTCTTGCAATTTTTGCAGGATTTTTTTCTTGTGACTGAGAGCGAATACCGATATTCGCGGTGTCAGCATACCCACATTTATCGCGGGTGTGTCGACGGCACAATTTGTGAGGTCAGGTTGACTGATTTCATTCTGCATAGCATCGGATATTCGAATTTTTCATTAACCTGTTCGTGTTTCATCGACTAACCGGAATTCTCGAGTAGGTACCCATACCGTTGAACACGACACCGAACTGTTGAACTTCGAGAGAACTTCGATTTATTCAATACGCGAGTTCCATCGTATTGCCAATAATCGTTAAACTCGTTTACAAATTCCATCAATGCAATTGGATTTATGAAATATGGAATTAAATAAATTCAATACTTTACCCAAGTAAAAAAAAAGTGATATATAAATTGCATATAACTATATGACTACATATATTTCATCGTGCAAAATTTGCCATTCATATTCCATCTACAGACTGTATATTATCCATAAGTAAATGCTATGTAAACGATAAATAATTGTCATAATAACTTGAATTTTTGATTCTCTATGGATTTTATACACGCAGTCTGTATCTATAATATATACGGCAAATTCCATGTAAAAAACTATATATGGACTATAAATAGTTTATAGAAAAAATTAATATTTTTATTTGGGTCATTATTATTTTTATTATTATTATTACTAATCTACTAATCAAATTTTCGTCTCGAACAAATTATAATCTGTTATATTTCATAATTTCCATGAGAGTCATAGTTATTATTATTATACACAGAATAAATATTGTTTCTATATATAGAAACTGTATACAGTTTATATATATATATATCTATATATATATATACTTTATTTTTACTCCGGTAATAAAGTCAAAATAATCGAATACTCGATTGCCAATTCGTCTAATCGATTGGCCACGGTTACCCGATGCCAAATTCGATCACTCCGCGGATTCGAATGAGATACTAAAATCCAACCCAGCATGGGTTATATCCGATCCTACCCGAAAACAGTCGACCCGAAGAAACTGGGTCCTCGCACACTACCACCCTAAGCCCAGGGGTGAGCCAAATTCAAGCGAAATTTCGACGAAAGCCATTCCACGAAATGACAATGAATTTCTTCGCTCTTCCACAATTTCAGTCACCCCGTAATTGTTTCTCTCATGACAAAACTTTTTTTTTCCACGCTCGGGTTGTTTTTTTTTTTTTCAATTTGCGTTGGTTTTTTCGACAAAGCAGTTACAGTCGTCTCATCAGAAACACTCCCCGGAGAAATGGTGGATTGAATTACCTCAAAGTCGACGTCGTCGGGGTGCTGGAATCCGTTCATTTTGGGTGGAAAACAGCGTCTTCTGTTACGCCATGTTCTTGCTCGCTAGCTGTGTTTACACGGCGGCGTGGTCGAGTGAGGGGGGGGGGGGGGGGCAGACGCATCCGTTTGCGTTTCGGCTTGAGCGTGTGCTGAGGGGATTACTCGGCTCGACCTGGGCTGTGGAAATCGACGAAGGGAAAATGCGAGTGCGGGAATGTGGCAGAGCCTGAGGTATGTAGGTGGTCTCCTAGCTCGGTGAAACATGTGTAAGCAGACGCTTGTGGCTTACACGTTCGCACAACAACGTAACATCATTCTGTGACGGTATGAATACACGTCTATTAGTCCTATTTACGTACTGGGTGAGCAGTACAACCCGAACTCAACGGAAAATGTCATTGACTTGAAAAAAAAAATTAAATGTCGAACAAGTGCGAGTTGGACTCCCGTCCTGAGGGTTCCGTACCGTTATGAATTTTAAGATTTTAGGTCGACCGGAAGTAAGTACCTTATGGGGTTTGGTCATCAGTTAGTGAATAAAATAAATGAATGAATAATAGCAATTGTACGTAGAATGAGAAGTGTATGATTTTCGGATTGTTTTTTTTTTTTTACTCGTGATATGAAACCTTCCTTCGTGCCAAATTTCAAGATTTTCGGTCGACGGAAAGTACCCTGAACGTTTTGATGGCCATTTGGTGAAAAATCGATAAGCAATAATAATTCTGCGTAGGATCAGAAATGTATGATTTTCGGTTTTATTTCGTTACTTATGCTATAGAACCTTATTTGGAGCTAAGTTTTAAGATTCTCGGTCAACCGGAAGTACCCTGCAGGTTTCGATTAGGTGAATGATAAAATAAATAATAATGATTGTTTGTAGAATTGTAAATTTATGATTTTCGATTTTTTTTCTCCGTTTACTTGTACTATGAGACTTTCATTCGTGCCCAATTTCAAGATTCTAGGTAGTCGGGAAGTTCCCTAAATATGTTGATGGCTATTTGGTGAAAAATAAATAAACAATAATAATTCTGCGTAGGATCAGAAATTTATGATTTTCGGATTATTTCCTTTGCTTGCGCTGTGGAACTTTTCTTCGACCCAAGTTTCAAGTTTTTAGATGGACCGGAAGTATCCTATAGATTCCGATTCAGTGAATAATAAAATAAATAATAAGAATCGTTTGTAGAATTGGAAATTTATAATTTTCAAATGCAAATTTCAAATTCGTTTCATTCACTTGTACTATGAGACTTTCGTTCGTGCCGAATTTTAGGTCAGGGGAAAGTACTCTACCGATTTTGATGATGAATAAGTGGAAAAAACAATGAACAATCATAACTATCCTTGAAATGAAAAAATGTATGATTTTCGGACTTTTTCTGTACTTTTACTGGGAAATCGCTCTTCGTGCCAAATTTTGAGATTCTAATTCAACGGAAAGTACCCTTTAGGTTTTCATGGATTGATTGCATAAGGGTTTCGTTTTTACCATTTAGAGATACGGAACCCTGAAAAACAACATGATAGATGAAATAGCACGTAACGTGTCACGAGGTCCCAAGAACTTACGTAGATACTTCAACATCATGAATTTTCTAAAAAAAGACGTTATACATATAACAATAACTCGTGTCAATGTTAGGTCTTGTTCAGACAATGCAAGCAACCAATGCATTCGGTCTGTGTTTTCAATAACACCCGATAAATGTTTTCTCAATGATATCCCATATTGAAACAGATGGTTATTTTCTTCTCTTGCGTTCCAATTGATTGCACAAGCGATTGTCTCAATTGCACACTCGTTTTCCTTATTATCATTCTTATATTTTCCTCATGTCGACGGCCTTTCATACGCATGAGAAAAAAAAGAAAAAAACTTCAACAACCATCCGAGATTCCTTGAATTCAAAAGCATCACCGGATGAGTTACCATCGTCAGTCTTAAACGCACGTTATTACATTGCGGTATTACATTCTGCGGTAAAACGAATTCTCTCCACAATTGTTTCCGATCATCGAGTGAACGTTGGGTCGAAATGACCCGGTCTGACCCCGTCGAGTTACCATTTTAAATACACGGGTCCAATTGATCAAAGTTGACGTGTGGGTCAAATCGACCCAGTGTGCACACGGCGGATTGATCAACGCGCAACAAACAAAAAAATGTTCGACAGTTTGTGATCGATTTTTCAGATAAATATTTTGAAAAATATATTAAGGGGACTAGGCATTGAGAATAGGCCAAAAACGCTATAAAATTCAAATGGCATTTGTGAAAAAACGAAACAACGTACATAAATTTTCTTTTTTGCAATGTTTTCATTGACATTTCTGCTATTGAATTAGCAGCTTGCAGCTTAAAAGATATAAATAATTAAAGGAGATACGGGCTGACAATGATGGCGACGCATCTCACGTATTGCTTTCGCTTAACCACGATTCCGGGTGATCGATCCAAGTTTCGGCGAATTTTCAAGCACCATTCTCTTCGCAACATGTTTCCCCACCACTTGAACCAAAATTTTTTGAAAAACCATAAAAATTACGGAAATGGCGGCAAAAATCCGAAAAAACTCGAAAAACGGAATTTTGTTTGCTTCCTCATAGAGGAAGCTTTGTTTTCGTGAAATTTTTTTTTTTCGAGATGTTCATGAAAACGTGTTCAGTATGTCTCAAAACACCTAAAAAACACATTTAGAAAAAATGTCCGGATGTATGTGTGTGTGTGTGTGTGTGTGTGTGTGTGTGTGTGTGTGTGTGTGTGTGTGTGTGTGTGTGTGTGTGTATGTATGTGTGTGTGTGTGTGTAGTCATGGTTGACCGCTCACAACTTGAGAACGGCTCGAGATATCAAGCTGAAATTTGTCACACATGTGAAGGGTTCACGGCGCATAGCACAATTTAATTTTTGGAAAAATCTACCAAGTTATTTTGTTTTCACAGCATTTTTTCAAAATTCAAAAAATTATTTTTGGTCTCTAGCTCCCACAATTTTAGAGATACCGAGCTCAAATCCAGTATAATGTTGTACGAGTACAGGGCGATGCTCGATACCGAATTTGGAAAAAATCCACGCATTGCTTTACTTTTAGAGCATTTTTTAATGTAAAAAAAACGATCTTTACACTCTAACTGGAGCAGGTTTTGAGATATCGGACTTAAATTTGGTACGAAGTTGCGCAATTATCCAAAGCGAAACCCGATTGAATTTGGGCGAAATCCATCAAGCCATTCATATTTTATGGCGTTTTGAAATTTTTCCAAAAATCAATGTAACTGCTCTAGCTTCCATAATTTTTGAGATATCTGGCTGGAATTTAGTACAAAGTTGCACTACCATCGAAAGAGGTTTCGTATTGGATTTAGACAAAATCCAACAAGACGTTCAGATTTTATGGCGTTTTGGAATTTTTCCAAAATTCAATGTAAGTGCTCTAGCTTCCATAATTTTCTAGATATCCGGCTGAAATTTAGTACGAAGTTGCACTATCATCCGAAGGGATTTCCTATTGAATTTGGATAAAATCTAATAAGGAGTTCAGATTTTATGCGAATTATGATTTTTGAAATTTCACATGAATTGCCCCATATATATTGATTTCGACTTACATCACTCACAAGGAGCCCTCAACGTCACGAAAGTGAACAAGGGTGCAAAGTAGAACCTTGCACATTGCTTCCTCATAGTTTTGTACCGTTTTTAAATTATTGAGATGTAAAGTAGAACCTTGCTTATGACTTCCTTATCTTCTTACACATTTGCCAAAGCTTCCTCTATGAGGAAGCCAAAATTGATCGACACATGGTTCCTTATAGAGGAAGCTTTGGCAAATGTGTAAGAAGATAAGGAAGCCATAAGCAAGGTTCTACTTTACATCTCAATAATTTAAAAACGGTACAAAACTATGAGGAAGCAATGTGCAAGGTTCTACTTTGCACCCTTTTTTTACATTTGTTGTAATAACAATAATAACAAATTAATTTCTTTGCATAGAGTTTGGTTCACCTGGTAGAGAACATCGATAGCTTCATTTGAAAAAAAAAAAAACAAGGTGATATCTTTAATCGTTCTTGAGTTATCGTGGTTATGCTAGCGCTGTTTCGCTGTATTTGTTGTTTCGAGATAGACGCGTTTAAAGTTCTGGCGCCGCTACGGACTACGTGCTCGGATAGGCGCGGCGCGCACCTCGTGTACGGAGTGTTTTTTCTCTCCTGAGCTCAATTTTGAGAATTTTTTAGTCTGCTTTGTACCAAAATATTCGGAAGAGATTGCAGTAACAGAATACGACAAAAAATAAAAATGAAAAAAGTCGAATTTTCTCGCTGCCTAGTCCCCTTAAAGTGAGCCTGCCTGAATTTCATGAGTTACCATTCTAAATGTATAAGTCCGATTGACCTGAGAAAATTTAGGTGTTTGTTTTCACTATATTGAAATGTAATTATATAATCCAGAAGCAAAAATATTATCATAGACGCTAGGGATAAATTTTGCAAAAACAGCTTAATTTGTTCAGATCAGAATCGAGGTAGATCGAATGGATCGAATCGATCCGTGTTGATAATATATATTTTTTTCAAATATCTAGAAGGCAATCAAGAAAATTCAACTTCCAGAATGAACACGAAAATCCTTGCATTCCTGATCGTTTGCAGTTTGGCCGTCGTCATTGTCAGAGCTCAACTTCGCCGTGAGTTGTGAATTTTTTTTTTTTTTGGCAAATCGATTCTGAAAAATCGAACGAATTCAATTGCCTTGTCGTGGTGATGAAAACTATTAGGTATTTTTTTTTGTTCGAATCATGAAAGCCGAGTGCAAGGCTCCGATCGATAATGGCATTTGCCGTCTGCGCGAAATTCGTTGGGGCTGGGTACGGGATCACGGATGCACGGCATTCGTATACACCGGTTGCGGAAGAAACATGAACAACTACCTGACCCTGGCCGAGTGCCGACGACGCTGTGGTAAATAAGGTTTCACGACGTATACCGATCACGCACGACGTGTCAGTTGTCTCACGTGATCCCGGAGATGATATTCCCTTTCAATGTACACGGACAAACGATTTGCATGTTTTAAGTTCTAAGAAAATTGTTGCGCAACAATAATTCCAAATCGAATAAAAATATTATGAATAATCAAACGATAAAGAAATAGTTTTATCTCATTGATGGCGACGACTTAACTATTATCTCCGACGACGATGAATATTATCATTCAATGACGAACACCTCTCAGTCGTCGTGCAGCTTTTAACATTGGCATACCGCATACGTTACATCAACATCGACGATTGCTGTGATTCATTGTTTTGAGAATGAGAGCCATTGGGAATCTACAACCTACATTTAATTTTCGTGCACGTGGTGAAATAGACAACTGGATGACATTGATAAAAATGTCGAACCGAAGTGTTGCGAACGACATTGAAAAATTTACGAAATAAGAATATTGTTATCGAACTTTGCAATTGAGTGATATGTTTATGGTGGAAAGAAATGATGTTTGACAACAGAAGTTTCCGGCTAAGCGATCAAAGGCTTCTTTTATGATTGTATGATTATTTGTGAGTCCGATTAAGCAATAAATTACGAGGAAAAAAATTTTCCGATTTTTTTTCGTCTTTGAGCTGCTTTTTTTTTTACATAGAAGATCGCGTTTTGAACTATGGCCCCATTGAGACTTTTGTTCCTCTTGACAAGCCAGATTTTTTAAGACAATAAAAAAATTGACCTTGACTCCCAAGGTCAAATCATTTTTGCGGCACGATATTTTTGGTTATCTTCACCAAACATGACCTGGAGATTCACCTGGTAAAAGGATAACTAATCATTTCTTTCCACCCTGTACATCAGCGTGGAATACAAATAAATACTACTTCGTAAACAAGCACCAGCATCTTGTTTTATTATTTTTATCTTCTAATATTCCGAACGCATATTAGAAGAGAAAAAAAAATCTCACCAAAAACAAAAGTTGTAAAAAAATCTGAAAAAACGTGCTTTTACTCGAGGGTGCGTGGAATCAATGCGTGGAAAAAGGTGTGGGATCAATTGGAAACACTGAGCGCATGAATTTACATCAAGTACATATCGCTTTGAAAAAAGATTTTTTTTTTATGTATAAATTTCGATTTTTCTTTCAAATCAGCAGTGCCTACTTGGCGATAATAGCTGATGTGATAGACTAGGTGCCGCTACGACTTCTAAGGTGTCCGACACCTCTGAAATCATTTTTGGGAAAATACTATTCTCAAATGGCAAAAAATATATATTTTCCGCATTACGACACCTATATACAGAATTCATTTAGCTCCCAATCGAAATATAAAAAAAAACGCTTTTTCTTTACGCGTTCGTAAAATTGGGCATATTACCGGTCTCTAGATAGCGGTGGACAATTGCCAGGCAATTATAATTAACCCTTAGTTCATGAAAATTCAGGATATTAGTTTGAACACTTCAGAATCATTCTATCAAATTTTTTAAATGCCGACTAAAATCATGAAGAGGTCAGTGCGTGAAAAACCCCATTTTTTACTAAAATTTATATCTTTTTAGAATTTTGAAGTTTCCAATGTTTGCGCTTGGGGTCATTTTGATCCCTAGTGATCTCGAAGGATCAACAGCGATAATTTAGGGTAACGAAAACGTGTGAAGAAGAATCAATGGATATCGCAATTAACGATGAATCTCTTCCTATCTAATTTAGAGAGACAAACAAGAATTATTCTGTTGATAAAAGACCAATTAGATCTTGATCCGCAACGCACTTGTAAAGAAAAATAGTATAAGCTATTCGTGCGGACAGCCGGAATTACCCACTCGCGGTAATGACCGGCTTTCGCAAGGTACATTATATAATTTCCGACCTTACTTAAGTCATTGTCATACATTTAAAAAAGATGAAATAATCCACGTCATCCATCTCAGTTTATCAATAGTTTGTATTTTGATCATTATTTCGAGTGAATTCAATATTTTAAATTCATAGTTGATTGTCTGCTGCATTAAATTCAGTCGGGAGTCGTTATTGATTCATTAAGATTAAAAAGGCGAGAAGACGCCTCCCGACGGAATTGAAGGTTGTGAGGAAATAAGTATGTACAATTCAAAATATTGTATGTACTTATTTTAATGTTTTGAAAGAAAAAAAACATGAAATCTCTCTTGCGAAAAATCGATATTCCAATTCATTTCAATAGACAATCGATTCTTTGATTATTTTGTATGATATTGTGTTTTTTTTTTATGGAAGAAAATATTGATTTTTCATCGGAAGTAATCGAAATATCGATTATTCGCAAGACACATTTCAATTGCCATTTTTTTAGATAGGAAACCATTATCCTATACTGCCATTACGGAAATTACTCGATTTTTTTCAAAATTAAGAAAAATAAACCGAATATTTTAGAAACATCATGCCCAATTTAATTTTATAAATAAAGTTTCTCATTTTTCCATAAAGTATCGAGGGAAAAAATTTCATTCAGCCAAAAATCGTCAAAATAGCAGTTACTACCTCGTAATGAAAAATCTGGGTGTGGTAAAGGAAAGAGGGGAAGGGGGGGTCGAAGAAATCTGAAAAATAGAATTTTCATGTCGTAGGATCCAAAAGATGCTTTGAAAAAAATCATTGACCACATATGGGGATAGGAGGGTTTCGATCGTATGTGCAATCACCCTAAACAATCTTCGCACATATATTCTCATTTTGACCTTCTCGCTGGATTACTTGTGCTCTCAATGTACCGCTTTCCGGTCCATGGACCACATGACAATGTACATCTCGACTGTATGAGGAAAACTCGGCAATCAACCAATCTTGCGTTACATAATTGCATTATTTACAAGACACGCGGCGTGAGCGTTAAAACACGAAAAAATTACACTCTTTTTCCTCATTTTTACTGCTCTGGCTTACACTTATTCGAAATACACCGTTAAGCCTTTTATACTTCGAGGTAAATGAAAAAAAAAACTTTTCCACGGCAATCCAAGTTCACTTGAGTTTAAAAGGGTTAGCGGATGGGCTACCATCACCAGTGTGAAACGGACAGTCCTCCATTGCACAACTTTAAGGTAAAACAATTTCTTTTCAAAAGATCCGCATACACTTATTCGATATCGATACGATTTTTTTTTCATTTGATTAATAGGTAAGGCCACTCTAGAACTGAAAAAAATTGACTTTCAGAATTTTTTATAACAATACGATGCATGAAATGAAAAGAAAAGTGCGTAGCGATTTTTAAAATCTAGTTTTTTTTTTAAATGCTGTGGGATAGCAATAAAATTTCAATTTTCGACGATAAATTATGTGGAAAAATGTTTATTAAAAAAAGTTCATGATACATCACGAAAGACATAGTGAAAAATGTTAGGAAAATCGGTGAAGATTTGTTAGAATCATCATGACGGCCAGTTAAAAAAAAAAAAAAAACAGTTTCGAGATACACGCGTTTTAACCCTTAGTCCGTAAACGTTTTTTCGGCACCTTTAATCCGTAAACCAGGGTCGTTTTCGTCGTTGCCTTTTTTTAAACATTTAAACGGCTGCAAAAAATCTGAAAAAATTCACGAAGGTTCTTCAAGCCTTCAATTGAAAGTCACAATCATAAAATTATGAAAAATTAATTTTTTTAACATATTTTTTATACAAAAGATGAGGCAATCTATTACAACGTTTGATTATCGACAGGACGAAAACGACCCGGGCTTACGGACTGAGGGTTAAGTTTCATGGAGCATTATTTGACGAACAATTCGCATTTACCTATTGCCCACGATGCTCGCTCCATACCATTATAATTGGCATCCAACCCTGAAGCTCAATTGAACCAAAAAACAAAAATTTCAATCTTTTTTTAAATTTTATAGAGGCGTTAACCCTTGATAATATTTTTTTAATATCCAGAAGACAATCGAGAAATCAACTTTAAAGATGAACACGAAAATCCTTGCACTGCTGATTGTGTGCAGTTTGGCTGTCATGGTTGTCGAAGCTCAACGGCGACGTGAGTTATAAACCAAATTTTCGGTGGACAATTAATATGAAAGACCAAACGAATTCAATTGCTGTGCCCCGGGGCTGACAACAAATTATTATTATTATTATTATTATTATTATTATTATTATTATTATTATTATGATTATTTTTTTTTCTTTCATCAAAGCGGAATGCCGGCTGCCAATCCAACATGGGCCTTGCGGTGGCCGCAACCATCGTTGGGGCTGGGAAAGGCCCAATGGCTGCAGAGAATTCATATACGGTGGTTGCGGAGGCAACAAGAACAACTTTGTGTCCCTCAAGGCATGCAAAGATTACTGCGGCTAATCAGAATCTCAAATTCCACGGATCACGCACCACGTATCAGTTGTCTCACGTGATCCCGGAGATGATATTCCCTTTCAATGTACACGGACAAACGATTTGCATGTTTTAAGTTCTATGAAAATTGTTGCGCAACAATAATTCTAAATCAAATAAAAATATTGTGAATAATCAAACGATAAATAAATAGTTTTATCTCATTAATAGCGACGACTTAACTATTATCTCCGACGACGATGAATATTATCATTCGATGACGAACACCTCTCAGTCCTCGTGTAGCTTTTAACATTGGCATACCGCATACGTTACATCAACATCGACGATCGCTGTGATTCGTTGTTTTGAGAATGAAAGCCATTGGGAATCTACAATCTACATTTAATTTTCGTGCACGTGGTAAAACAGACAACTGGATGACATTGATGAAAATGTCGAACCGAAGTGTGCGAACGACATTGAAAAATTGTACGATATAAGAATATTGTTATCGAAATTTGCAATTGAGTGATATGTTTATGGTGGAAAGAAATGATGTTTGACAACAGAAGTTTCCGGCTAAGCGATCGAAGGCTTCTTACATCAGCGTGGAATATAAATAAATACTACACAGTGAACCAGCACTGCCGTCCCCATTTATTATTTTTATTTCCTCACATTACGGACGCGTTATTACCAAGCTATATCATATTTAGTGACCAATTGATGGTTAATCTTATTGCGAAGAGAGAAAAAGAACCGCACGATAACACACAACGTTTTAAAAAAATCCGAAAAAAGTAAATTTATCCGAGGGTGCTTCAGTGCTTGAAAAAAGGTGTGAAATCACTTGAAAATATTGATCGCATGTATTTACATCAAGTACATATTGCCTTGAAAAAAGGATTCACAAATATATATATATTTGCATTAAAAAAAAAACAACAACAACAAAAATCACAGAAGTACTTGGCCACTATTAAATGATAAAACCTTTTTCTTACATTTTCCGCATTTCTTACTACATAAAAATATCCTCAAATTACTATTTATCAATGAAACGTCTCTCCTTGACCTTGTAAAAAAACTTCCTCCTAATTCAATCTTTCACAAATTCAAATTCACACACAATTTTTCAAAACATACTTGTCTCGTGAAGTTCGCGGGCGTCTCTTCGTACACAACTGTTCCGATAAAACGTTTCTTTTTTTTTCATTTTTTTTTGTGTCCCACAAGAGTTCGTTTTTCCATCAGCCACATGCATCTGGGCGTGACTGTGCCAATACTCGTGCATCGGCATCGCCACGAACGTTTCGATGGGTTACGCGCCGCATCCAGATGCAAACCAAGCTCCTCGATGTACACGGCCTCATGCGCATTATTGCTCTCGAGGCCACACGCTACTCGGCCCAATATATGTACCCACATCCACCCTGCCACACTCGAGCGAGCTTAACGTACGAAGGAGCGCCCTGGGAACGTGTTGGAATACATTGCCATTTCACAAAAAAATGAAAACAAAAAAAAACGAAAAAAGAAGAAGAACAAAAATTGGGACGCATGGAGAGAATCTACGATGCGCATACATGGAAAAATCTTTCTTCGTACCACTCACACAAGTGCGCATGCGTAAACATATACAAAAACGAAAAAAAGGCTCTGAGCACGGATTGTAGGCACCCAGCGCACACTTTTACACACATGGAAAGAGAGGGAAATAGAAAGAAAGAGAGACAGACTCACAGAGCGAGAGAGAGAGAGAGAGAGAGAGCACAAGTGGACGTGCACAAAGATACACTGGAACGGCTATGAGGGCACATGCAACGACGTATGGCCGTGGAAAACGAGAAAGCCAAGCGTGCTCTCGGCTACACCACACAAACACACAAACACACACACACGTACAACCAGCGCCACCGTCGAACCGTGGCCCACAGTCGCATTCGTAGAATGGTGTTAAATGTGGCGTGCATAAGTGGGTAACGTTGCCGTGAGAGCGTAGCTGAGAGCAATCCCCGACGTTTCGACCTCCCTTTTAGCCTCTCAAACCCTTCCATCCCTCAACCTCCCCCCCCTCCCCCTTCGCTCTTCCTCACCGCTTCTTTCTTCCTTTCCACTCGTTTCCCTCACCGGCGCCCTTTTATCCCTCCCTCTCACGCCCGACCTTCGCCCTATCCCTTCTCATCCCTTCCTCGCCGTTTTTCCTGACGCCACCGCAACCTTCGCGTTTCCATAGCCTTGCCCAGTCCTCTTCACACTTGCTTCCATTTTTCATTTTGCTTTCTGCTCCTGATCCTCCGACCCTCCCCCCCCCCAGCGACAGGGCGGTTTTTTTTTTGTCTTCAAACGCGTCTCTGCCGCATTTTCGCCGCATCCTCACACACGTCTTCACCGGCTTTCTTTCATATCCGTTGGGTGCGCGCTCGCGCGCGCGCGTTGGTAGTCAGCGAGTGAGGTGGAAATTTTTTTTCTCCCCCGAGATTGCAGCACACCCGACACTACCCCCCCCCCCACCACCTTTCACTTTATGGTCGTACGCCGCGCTGCGACTGGGACGGATTAACGAGGCGCAAACGTTTCGCGGCAACAGCTTTTTCAGGTGGTTTTGTTTTGTTTTGTTTTTTTTTTTTTCTTCTTTTGGTTTGTTTTTGCTTCGTTGTGGACTTTGGCGAGTGAATGAGCGGTTGGGGGGCGGGGGAGGGGGGCAAAGTTCGGCAAAAGGTATATGCGTGTTTGTGACCTCTCTGTCTGGATTCAATTTAGGTGCCTTTTGATTGTTTTCGGTAGTGAGATTTCCTGATCAGTGGCTTGCAGGGATGGGCATCCATTCAATGAAAATGTATTTTGAATACTTTTTCAAACAAATAACTATGATTAATTGTCATGGAAGAGAGTCAATATTTTCACATTTCTGTAATGATTATGATGAATTTACGTAAATTATTATTATACACTGAATTGAAATATTTGATAAGTTCGGTAAAACTTATTATCATTTGGTCTGAAAAGTATTTGAAATACATTTTCACTGAATGAATGCCCATCCCTGTTTGGTACCTCCGTGGCCCTGCAGATACGGCTTTGCACGATTTCGTTGATTTGTAATGAAAAAAACTTAGTCATTTTGATGTTCTACAAACGGCTACTTATTGAGGGACCTGAAAACTTTTCGAAAATGCAAGAAAAACGCATTTTGAAAAATTGTGGGTTAGCGCCTTTGGTACCTTCACCCCTCAAATGTAATTGAACATTCGAAACCTTTCAACGATGTTCACCTGATTCATTACTCTGATTCGCGTAATTCATCGTATGATACAACTTTAGATAGTTTTTCGAATCCAACAAAAGTTTTAATTCACTTACATAATTTATCTGGGGTCACTATGTGAAATAACTTTCTATGCTATTTAGAATTCAACGAAAGTTGTAATTCACTTACCTAATTCACCAAATTAGCTGCGTCGAAAGACTATTAGTACTTTTTGGAATACAACGATATTTGGAATGCGCCTATCTTAGTCATGTTACCTGATTCATCTAATACGAGTCTGAATACTACGCAGAATCCAACAGAAGTTTCAGTTCACTTACCTAATTCACCATATGAAAGAACTTTTAATGCTTATTCAGACTCCGGCAAAAATTTTAATTTTACTGAACTAATTCACCTGATTAACTGTATCAACGACCAATAAATAATTTTCAGAATTCAACGATGGTTACAATTTACCGACTTAATTCGTTCGATTCGCCATATGATACAAGTCTCAATACTATTTATGATCTAACAAACGTTTCTATGCTCTTACCTGTTTCACTATATGATACACAATTACTACGCTATATTATACAATACAAACAAAGCTCATCAGAATTTTGCGGGAAATACCCCAACAACGTCGATGATGGTTTTTTGATTCCGGGTTCTGTGAGACCTGTAAAATTTTCACACAAAAAAGTCAATCAAATACCAAACGACCGACAAAGCATTTTGTAAGTATGGAATAGCACCACTTTAATTTGAATTATAATTTTGAGTTATACGAATTTCTATGGCGAACGATTGCCTTTTGACCCAAATAAATTTTGGAAAAGTTTAAAAATAGATAAAGTCGAATCTTCGTGTCTGTAAAAATTGTAAAATGTATTGTTGATGTATGATAATAATTAATGGCCTGACTCGATTCAACGATGCCACCTTTATCGATTATCGAACTCCAAAAGCTCAGTACAATCACACACATACCCACATGTGTATATATACTTAAATTCACACATAAACAAACACGTTCCAGTATTTTGCACACCATTGATGACTGGAATGTTTCCAAAAATTCGCAGTTAAGCCGCAATCCCAAACCCCATCAGGATGTAACCCCGACGAAAGCATCGTCGAGCATCGAGTGCTTTTCGCACATTAAAAGCACCGAAATTTGTATCGAAAGCATCGAAAAAGCACAAAAAATTTGATGTGTTACGGTGTTGTTCCAGTACTTTTTGATAGAAAACACCGATAAAGCATCGAAAATTCTATTTTTGTGCTTTTTCGATGCTTTCGACCGAAATTTCAATGCTCGAAAAGCACTCGGTGCTGTAATGATGTTTTTATTTCGCAATGATCTTTTATCTTTATTTTTTATTAAAAAATGTATCAATGGAAATGTATATGTAAGTTTTATTATAATTATTAAAATGGCCTGGCGACGGAAGAAGAAAATGGATTAACATTCGTGTGTTTAAAATGTAATATATATGAGTAAGATATATATTACCTTCCGGTCCAAACGCTGGATAAACAACGCTGTATAGACCAAAAGTTCACATAAACAATGTTGTAGAGAATCAAATTTCCTATAAAAAAGTTAACGACGGCACATATCTAACTTCGATAATTTACGCGTGGGAAAGCTCGAAAGTCAGGAAATGTTGAAAACCATGCCGACTGATAGGCCGTTCAGCATATTGTACGTTCGCTACAATGTCATTCAGTATTTTGACCGTTCGGGACATTGCTCGTTCCGAATCCCGACCCCAACCCTTTCTCGTTTCGAAAACAGCGTGTTCTGTAAAAATCCTCCGAACAAAACAATGCGAGTGGTGGTTTCGGGCGAAGGTGACCTTCCCGGATCGTTTAAGTTTGTGGGTTCGCCCTAATGCGTGCTATTTCGTCGCGGTACGTGAACTCGCAGTTTGAATTGGTACGAGACCGTCGGGGTTGCAGGGTCGAAAGAACGAGCAATGTCGCGGACGACGGGGACTGCGTCGAACGGAGTATGGCCTGGGTATTGCAAGTCAGGGCGGGGGGGGGGGGGGGGGTTGCCATAATACGTGTTTGCACGTACCGGCAGTTCGTTAGAGGTTCGTTTGTTTGCCAGGCAACGTTGGGTTTTCGCAAGCTCCCGTTCGACCTCCGGTCAACGGGTCGAAGGAGGGGCGTGCAGGGCCACTCTCGATGCTTCGTTCCGCCACCCTATGCTGCTGCAATATGCAGCCCTGTAAAATGTTCGAACACCCCACGAGGTCGTACATCGACGCATGCGTGAAACCAGTATGATTTTTCGTTATTGTTGACCATTGTCGATACGCGGACAAATAAATCATTAAAATCTGCGTCGTGTATAATGAAAATATATATATTGTAACGCTTATTTTGAGCGTTACAATGATGCCTCTAAATATCCGGCTTTTTCTGGCTAATTCCCCGATCCCTCGGCCAATATCGAGCACGTTCGTCAGGGCAACGCGATATTTTAAGAAATATTATTCATAATTTTTTTATATATTTTTTTTATGTAACGGCGACGAAATCTCGAGGAAGACGGAGACGATTATCGTAACAACCAATGGACATGATTCCCGGTCCATTTATTTCCCGTCAAGAACCAATCGAGGAACGAAGATTGGAAGTTGTCAATATTCCCCGACGGACACGGAATAATCGAGGATGAGCACAACGGCGGTCGATAGCAATCGATATAGTAATAGTCCCCGGGCGTAATTAGATGCGAAATTTGACGGTAGGCGACAGCAGCTCCCGGGCTTCGAAAATATTTTAGAAAAAGAGTGGGGGGCAAGTAGCCGGTCCGCGTAACGCGAGCGGTCGTTACGGGGCATTCTTCGCGAATCGTTGGTCCCCGCAAGTTAATTGGCATTCTTCGCGAATCGTTGGTCCCCGCAAGTTAATTGGCAGTCTTCGCGAATCGTTGGTCCCAGCAAGTTGATTTTTGTTCTTCGCGAATCGTCGGTCCCAGGCGGTAGTTTTGGTTTTGGGGAGAAACGAGAGCATCCCAGAGGATGTCAGGACACGAGAGTTACCGGAAATTCTGATCCCGGTTTCAACACAACGAGTCCCGTAAATAAATGGAGGAACTAGGCCAACGAAGCCCATTGGAAAATCAGGGTAAGATTTTTCCCGTGGCAACGCCGTTCGGTCAATTTTCCGCGGATCGTATTTTCCGTTAGAGTGTCACGCGAGTTTCGTTTTTGTGTTTGGTGCGTGGACACGGCAAGTCTCGTGGCGTAAGTCGAGCAGGAACCGTCTTAGATTCGTTTGGGTTTTGTTTTGGGTAAATCTGAGTCGTCTGTAGGCTACGTCCGAGAATTAGAAGTCGTTGAAATCGGGAGCGAATTTTTCTCCAGTTTTGTATTCGATCGTCGAGGTTACGTTGTGTGTTCCCTGAAATTTCGTAGTGTTCGTGTGTGCGCAATAATTTTCATTTGTTTCGATCTCACTCAAATCCCCGCCGAAAATCACATTTTCCCGAACCGCCCCTCTACCCGTGTGATGGCTGCGGTCTAGTCGAGCAAACCCCCACACGTCTCTCCAATTAACATCTTGAAAATTTATTTTTCTTTCCCGGTCGGGTCACGCTATAAGCGTGGCTGGCGCCCAAATATTTTTTATTAAATATCAAATATACCGGCCGAGGAGGCGTTTTTGTATACGTCCCGGAAAAAGACGTTACAAATTTGGCGCCCAACGTGGTAAGATTCCATCAAGTGTGAGTTTGCGGAATTTTTTTTATCATCTTTTTTTTGAGTGAATCGAACAAACCGAAAATTTATTTAAATTCAAGCGTTAAAAGTTTTCGACAAATTTTTTTTTGCGAGCGTCGTGCGACACCGTAAAGCCAGCGAAGCGTAACAGTGAGCGAGCGCGTGGTTTGTTTACGTTTTTTTGTTGTGTTCGTCTTGTCGTTCGTGAGCCGAAAATCTTCGTTCGTACCCGAATAAGCAGCGCGAAAATTTAACACGGGAAATATTTCCCGACGAAATAATATTTGATACTTCGAAAATTTTTCGTAATTTCGGTTGCCAAACGCGCCGATCGAAGTAACTGAGAGCGAAATATTGGTCCGTCCGGTGATTTTGTCCTTGTGTGTTAATTTATTTTGTGTCGTCCCGTTATTTATTCTGGGTTCGTGTTCGATATTTTTTTTTGTTCTGGTCGAAAATTTTAAGTTTTCTTTTTGGTGAAATTTCGAGCGTCGAAAACTTATAAAATTTTTCGTGTTGTTTTGGTCGAAAATTTAAAGTTTTCTTTTTGGTGAAATTTCGAGCGTCGAAAACTTATAAAATTTTTCGTGTTGTTTTGGTCGAAAATTTAAAGTTTTCTTTTTGGTGAAATTTCGAGCGTCGAAAACTTATAAAATTTTTCGTGATGTTTTGGTCGAAAATTTGAAAGTTTTTTTTTGTGAAATTTCGAGTGTGTCAAAAACTTAGGAAAATTTTCGTGACGGATTTTTAGGCGATCGAAAATTTAGAGTTTTTTTTGTTTTGGGAAATTTCAAAGGTGTTAAAAAACTTAGAAAGATTTTCGTGACGGTTCGTGTTGTGTATTACGACGTTTTAGAAATTGACGTACTTGAATTTTTTTTTTCGAATTGACTCCTTTTTTTACTTTCCGGTGACTTCGTATGAATCGATTTTTTTTGAAATATTGATTGTCGACTTTTTAGTAATTGACATTGATTTTAATTTTTTTTGAAATTGACCTTTGTTGACTTTTTTTACTTTTTAACATTTGAACTTTTTTTAAATATTGACGTCATTGAATAGTTGACCTTTTTTTTTACCTTTGACCGTTTCGAATATTTGACTATTTTTTTTACTTTTGACGTTTGCGGATAATTGACTTATTACCTGAAGGTTTTTTTTTTTGTTTGTTTATCCAAGTTTTTTTGATTATTGAGATTTTGTTTTTACTGATTTTTGTTTATCGAAGATTTTTTTTATATAACGGACGTTTTGGATATTATTAATTTTATTGGTTTGTCGATTGTGTTGTGATTATGGTAATTGTTCAGTGAGTTATTTAAAGAATCGAATGTGGTTAAGTTGCCAGCCGGTGGGTAGGATGGACCCCGAGTCGAGGCAAAGGGATGTCGCGCAGACCGAACCTATGAATCGTATAACATTTCGGTATGGTTTCCCTGCTAGGGGGTCATTCAAACATTTCTCGGAAAATGACACGGGATATTCGACGAATTATTCAAGAACAACCTCCCGGATACCCGTTATTACGCGTAACCCCGGGATTTACATCCCGCCTGAACCAACCACGTTACAACCGGAGGACCAACCGCTTGACTTGAGCGTTCCCAGAGTCGAGCGAGAAGAAACACATGATCGAAATATATCGCGACCATCCACGATGCCTCGGTCGACGAGTGAGACACAGGTTCCCCGTACGATTGCGTCTTTCTATGCACCACCGGTTCACCGATCAGCACCATTACCCGAGAGGTACGAACAATCATCAGTATTCCCTGATCCGGGTACAATTATTTCGACATCTTCCGGACTTCCGAGTCCAACACATTCGTATCCCGAGGATGGTCCATGTTTATCCCCGGAAATCGAAGGTCGGCATGAGACATTTCAAAACGGACCTTCGAATTGCGCAAACGATAATGGAGTCCCAGTACTGAATGGACGGTCGTCGCCCAACAAAGCGACAATCCTTACCATTTTACGGAGAAGTTACCAGCAACCTCAGGTCCAACCATGTGTCTCGAGTACAGGTCCCGGTACACGTATTACTGGCGATACAGCGTTTTGTTTAGTGCGAAGATGGAACATTTTATTTTCTGGGGAACGAGGTGCGGATGAGGAGGCGTTGGAGGATACCATAGCCACGACCGAGAGAAGCTGCAAGTCGGCGGAGTTCTACCAGGCTCCGCTACCTCCCGGAAGATCAAGGTTTCCACAGCTTGCGTATAATCCGCCACCCGTGCCAATGCGACAATGAAGGGCGTTCTTAAGTATCCCGGAAAACCGTTTAGGATAGTCGCGTTCTCGAAAACTTTTTTTTGCGTTCGAATATAGTCTTGTTTGTTCTGGTTTTGGTGTGTGTTCTTGTTATGTCCCGTAAACTGTCGACATGTTGTTGGAGCGCGGAAAGTATTGCTCGTGGTAACACAGTACACGATAAGACTTTCAAGACGAGGGGGATAGCTCCAAGGTATCGTGGTAACGAGATGACACGATGGAGACCCTGAAGACCCGGTCGAAGGTGATGGGACAAATAACGGTTGTGACACTAAAAATTTTCTGAAAACGCTGCCTGACGAACTTGCCCGAGAATTTACAAACGAGTCGAACTAGGATAAGATCGAACGGCGAATGCGGGGGAAGGGTCTTACGGCTGAGGGCAGCCTTGTGTAAAGAGGGGGGCCTTTTGTAACGCTTATTTTGAGCGTTACAATGATGCCTCTAAATATCCGGCTTTTTCTGGCTAATTCCCCGATCCCTCGGCCAATATCGAGCACGTTCGTCAGGGCAACGCGATATTTTAAGAAATATTATTCATAATTTTTTTATATATTTTTTTTATGTAACGGCGACGAAATCTCGAGGAAGACGGAGACGATTATCGTAACAACCAATGGACATGATTCCCGGTCCATTTATTTCCCGTCAAGAACCAATCGAGGAACGAAGATTGGAAGTTGTCAATATTCCCCGACGGACACGGAATAATCGAGGATGAGCACAACGGCGGTCGATAGCAATCGATATAGTAATAGTCCCCGGGCGTAATTAGATGCGAAATTTGACGGTAGGCGACAGCAGCTCCCGGGCTTCGAAAATATTTTAGAAAAAGAGTGGGGGGCAAGTAGCCGGTCCGCGTAACGCGAGCAGTCGTTACGGGGCATTCTTCGCGAATCGTTGGTCCCCGCAAGTTAATTGGCATTCTTCGCGAATCGTTGGTCCCCGCAAGTTAATTGGCAGTCTTCGCGAATCGTTGGTCCCAGCAAGTTGATTTTTGTTCTTCGCGAATCGTCGGTCCCAGGCGGTAGTTTTGGTTTTGGGGAGAAACGAGAGCATCCCAGAGGATGTCAGGACACGAGAGTTACCGGAAATTCTGATCCCGGTTTCAACACAACGAGTCCCGTAAATAAATGGAGGAACTAGGCCAACGAAGCCCATTGGAAAATCAGGGTAAGATTTTTCCCGTGGCAACGCCGTTCGGTCAATTTTCCGCGGATCGTATTTTCCGTTAGAGTGTCACGCGAGTTTCGTTTTTGTGTTTGGTGCGTGGACACGGCAAGTCTCGTGGCGTAAGTCGAGCAGGAACCGTCTTAGATTCGTTTGGGTTTTGTTTTGGGTAAATCTGAGTCGTCTGTAGGCTACGTCCGAGAATTAGAAGTCGTTGAAATCGGGAGCGAATTTTTCTCCAGTTTTGTATTCGATCGTCGAGGTTACGTTGTGTGTTCCCTGTAATGCGCGTGCGATTGCGTTGAGAGTTTAAGATAGTAGGGTCCGCCGTAAAAGAAAACAATCCGGGTTTTAGTTCCGCGTTCGCGAAGTAGTTTGTTCTTTATGTGTTTTTTTTTTGTATGCTTTTTTTTTGAACGTTTCGAATAGGGAATCGGCGCTGCGGACAGAGTAGTGGCGCGCGATTATAGTAGGGAAATTGTCATTTGTCGTCCATGAAAATCGCGAGGTGAATTATTTTATTTTTGTATTTTTTTTGTGAAAATAAATTCGCCGTGAAAATTCCCTGAAATTTCGTAGTGTTCGTGTGTGCGCAATAATTTTCATTTGTTTCGATCTCACTCAAATCCCCGCCGAAAATCACATTTTCCCGAACCGCCCCTCTACCCGTGTGATGGCTGCGGTCTAGTCGAGCAAACCCCCACACGTCTCTCCAATTAACATCTTGAAAATTTATTTTTCTTTCCCGGTCGGGTCACGCTATAAGCGTGGCTGGCGCCCAAATATTTTTTATTAAATATCAAATATACCGGCCGAGGAGGCGTTTTTGTATACGTCCCGGAAAAAGACGTTACAATATATATATATATATACATATATAGATATATATTTTCCAATATTCTGTTTGTGAATAAAATGTTTGCTCAATTTGATAATATTGATTTTCGATGAACTAACAGTTTCTTTTTTTTTTTTTTTGTTTGTTTCTTTTTTCACTTCTAGAACGAATTTGCGTGTTTTTGTCATCGGTAGCGAAGGGGTTGGGGGTTTTATCGCGAGCTGTATGGATCTCAATTTTACATTCAATTTTGGTCGTATTGAAGAAAAAATTCTGCAGTTGACGTTTAATTTTTCGATTTCGGATTTATGATGATGAATTCATGGTCGAACAGGACAAAAAACGTTGATTGAAAATATTACAGTCGATTAAAAATTAATTTCAACCACATGGGTGTTTATTGAATGCCCAAAATCAATTTTAAATGTAATTTCATGAGGTCAAGCTTCGTTCGTTGCCCAGTCAATCACAATCCAGCAACTGTCTTTACGTACATCCGACAACAATCGACTCAATCAACACACGATATAACTGTCAGAACGTATATATATCGAAACCGCGAAAGTGCACAACTGTCATCACTGTCTGATGCAGTTTATTTTGCGTCACCGGAGTGTCACACACAATTGCAACAGAAATGACGCATGCATCTCGGTGTCGAAGCTTCATGCTGCGATCTATTCTCATGCTTTCGCGCTAACGACTTTAACGTTCAAGTTGTATTGAGTTAGATTCGCAAAGCACAGAACGAGCAGCAACAGCCAGCAGCAGCAGTAGCAGCGACAGCATCGACACTGAAACTATCATCGTCTCTCGTGTCCCGAGTCTTAAACCTCACTCGCCTTTCTACGCTATCATACCAACTCGACGTGTATATATATGTATATATATATATGCGGGGTTGAATTTATCCAACCCCGCCAATCCTCGCCATTTCGAATCCCACTCGCAATCATACATTCAACCGAAGCGTCAGATTCGTTCACGAATGTATATCGAGATTCGCTGTATCCCACACTTTGGCGATGCTGGCTTCTCTCAATGTCCCGGAAAATCTAATAACAGGGACCAGACGAGACGAACGTTGGCATTACAGACGACTACTGTACGCTACCCCGCTACTTTCATACAACTAAACGTTATACGTATAATACACTATACATATATATATCCATATATACATATATATATATATATGTGTATATATATGTACTTATATGGAGCATTCTATGTCAAACTGGACGGTCAAAACCCTAACCCCTGCTGATTCAATTTATTTTTATTTTTTTTTTTGGCTTTCATTTGACCTCAAACTGTGTTTTTTTCTTTTTTTTGTAGAATTTTCTAATCACCCCCACAACCCCCGAAGAAATAAAAAACTATTTTTCGAACGAGGAAAAGTGTATTTGGACATAATAAAAATTATTCGTCCAAAAATGAAGTTTGCCAAAATTTTGAATTAGCATCTATATTGCGACTTTTATTTCATTTTTTTTAAATTGAAAATATACATTTTGTGAATTAATTTGTTTTGTTTTGTTTATGACAGTTGCTCTCTGATTAACCAATAAATGGATTTAAATTCACTAGAATTCAGTAGCTTCCCAAAATTTATAATATATATATATATATATATATACATTTTTTTTTAAATTAAGATGCGATAAATTTCCTACGCTTAATTTTCAGCAAACTTCACCATTTGACGTTATGGGGTCACAAAGGAGAAATTAAAAATAATTAATTACGTCCAACTATGCTTTTCCTGATTTAGGGGTAGTTTAACATTTTTCTAAAGGCTGTAGAGGTATCCAAAAATCCTGATAAAAATGTAGGGTGTTTTTAGGGTGAAATAATAGCGAAAAAAATTAGAAACTAAATAGGTAGGAGTCGAGGTTTTTATCGCCTCATTTGACATGAAATGCTCCATATATATGTATATATGGATATATATATATATATATAGATATATATATATATATTCACGTACACACTATTTCGACTTCGCAATCGCATTAGTTTCTCAGTTTCGTCGTGCCACGAGCGACTCTCACGGACGTGAGCTTCACCAACGTTTCGGGACTTCAGCCACTACGTTAATTATATTAACCAAATTACTGTTTTCACCTTCGAAAGTAAAGACGTAGTTGATTACGAACCCGTAGCCGAGAGGAGTCGCGTTCATGGTATACGATTACTCGTATTTAACGAGACCCCCTGGATGATCGATCGAGGTGGAAACAAATTGTTGATTATTTTGCTGCCCAAGGAAAGGTTGAGGCAAAGGGTGAGAAATCGATACCACACAACAATGACGAACTCTTGAAAATTTATTGATTTTGTTGGCTGTCTTGTGGGGTGGCAGTGAAGGTTGATTCACGTACTAAATAAGAACGCCGGGAATTATTATCTCAAAAACTATTTGTCTGATTGGATTCAAGTTGGTTTTATTCGGAAGAATATACATTGAGGTATGTTGACGAATTTTTGTTTGAATGTATAGATTTTTTTGACAAAATGGCGTTTTAGTGAAGTTGAAATGCACTTTTGAACCTCAATTTACGAACTTTGTTGATTGATAAAAAAAAAAAATAAATTGGATTTTAAAAAAATCCTACGTGGTGAGCTTTATCCCCTCTCCGTGTATATTGTGTCCAAATCTTAACCCTCAGTCCGTAAACCAGGGTCGTTTACGTTCTGTCGATAATCAAATGTTGTCCTAGGTTGCCTCATCTTTTGTATAAAAAATATATTGAAAAAAATAATTTTTCATAATTTTATGATTGGGACTTTCAATTGGAGGCTTGAAGAACCTTCGTGAATTTTTTCAGATTTTTTTGCAGCCGTTTAAATGTTTAGAAAAAAGGCAACGACGAAAACGTTCCTGGTTTACGGATTGAAGGTGCCGAAAAAACGTTTACGGACTGAGGGTTAAAGGAATCGGTCAATCGGTTATCTGAAAAAAAGTGGGAACCGACTTTGAAAAAGTTATTTTACGCCGACCAAAATAAAAGCGCTCCTATTCGCTATACATCCAAACAAAAATTTGTCAACATACCTCAATGTATATTCTTTCGAATGAAAAACATCTTAAATTAAATCAGACCAATCGTTTTCGAGATAATAATTCCCAAAATTCACCTATTTCCTAGGCAATCTACCCCCTTAATGTACCCCCTTAATATATCTTTTCACCAGCGTATAAGTAAGCACATGAAAAAAGTACTTGAAAAACAAAAGATAACGAAATAAATAAATTATAAATACTTGAATTTTGACAGCTGTCAAAATAATAGAAAAATAGAAAAAATCTGGTAAAATTTGGGAATATGTTTTTCAATTAGCACATCAAGCTGTGTGAATATTATAACGATCCCGGATAATGCAGCCCAAAATTGTCCGATATATAATGAAACGGCTCAAACATATATAATATGTCTGTACACAGTGAAATGTATCGAATGAATAGACGCGGTTTTGTCGATATCACTTGAACGTGAGTCCAGCGACGGAGCGAACGATTTGTCAAGGTGTGTTAGCCCAGAAGGGTGGAGCTGGGACATTGCCGAGGAGCGTATGTTTGTTCTTGAACCTCACTCTTGGCTCTCGTTCCATTTTCCGTGCGAATCATGAGAGAGAGAGAGAGAGAGAGAGAGAGAGAGAGAGAGGGAGAGGAATAAGGGCGTGCGAGGGACCTAGAACGGGAGTTAGTCAAGACGCCCGACAAGCCCTTTGCCAATTACAGCCCAGCAATATTGTGCCAAAGTCTCCTTTGTTACCGCGTTCGCGTAATTGAAGAGAATTTCACTTGGCGGTTTTGGGCTGTGCCTGGGCGAGACGTATTACCGGGCCACCGAATTTCCAGTTGAAAGCGACAAGGGATTGCGCGTAAATCTGGGTCTCCCGCAAATAATTATTCACGTCGAACGCCCCACCCCCCTGCGAAATATGTTTGTCATGCGATTGTAACTGCGAAAATTCGATGATGAGCCTTTGGAACGAATTTTCGCGACGGCGAGTTTGTACAGCGCATGCTCCAACTTTGCCGAGCACACTTCGACGGCGATGAGAAGCTTTTGATGATGAAGATAATGGAAGAAAGCTAATTGAGGGTAATTTTTTTTTCGGGTAATTGATTGCTTCCACAGAACTCCGGGCAGCCATTTTTGCTCGCGTTAGCGCGTTTTTTGCGATGTTTCGAAGTGTTGATTAGCCAATGAGAAAGAGTGGGAGATGGGTGGAGTGATGGGCAGTTTGATTCGTTCAATGGAGCGGTATTTTTAATCGTTGAAAAAAAAAAAAAAAATTATGCGAAACAATTTCGTGAAAATGAATTGATGATGATTTTGTTGAGATAGTTTATCGTAAATGTGTTTGAAATAATGTTTATGACTGAATCATTATCGTAGATTATTCTGCCTCGTAAATTTTGAAATTTATTGTGTAGCAGTAATTCAAATGAACTATTTTTCATTATTGCAAGAAGGGGAAAATTGTGAACTTACCACGATGATAATGATCACAGTATTTTTTTTTCTAAGTAAGAAAGTATTTTAAGGCATTTTAATCTTCATGAAAGCTGACCATCTCCATTTGGCTCATCGACTAGCATTTTGTGTAAGTACCTAATACTCGCGAGCAGAACTAGTCAACAAACAGTAACTGACTGGAATGGAACAAATGGAATATCCTAAATTATGATAAGGAATTCGACAATTATATATGAGGCATTCCACGTCACTTCAGCCAGTAAAAAAAATCCAAAAATAAATTTTAAAAATTGAGTTATTTTATTGCAATATATTCACCGAGTTCCGAAATTTTCAAAAATTTTCCGACGTTTTTCTCGTTAATTAACGTTTTTTATTTTTTTATTTTTCCATTCAAATGACTTCGGCAGGATTTGACGTATTTACATTTGTAAAGAACGAAAATGTGCATTTTTTCATGCCAAATAAATTTAATTGTAAAAAGTTTTTAAAATATTTCGAATTATCATTAATACATTTTTTTTTCTAAATTCAAATTATCATAAATGATCTTGACAATGGCATAAAACTCAATTCGTTGTAAACAATACCACGACGAAAAGAAAAAAAAAAAAATAAAATCGTTTCTAATGTCCACATCAGCGCCATAACAAACTCAAAACGACAACTGCATGAAAAAAATTCCAGTTCCACATAAAATTATAGCTTCCACACTCAATTTCCGAAACTAATCATACATTCGTCCGGCAATCGTGCTCGCGAGTATGTTGCTTTTCATCAGAATTGAGAGAGTGGGCACTCGCGGAAAGAGCGGACTCGTGTATTAATCAATCTAATTAACAAAGCCAATTCGTGAGGGGCGCCCTGTTGGCGACAGACTCGACGGTCCTATAATTGCATTCCCGAGACTGCGACTGGAACTTTCGGACGATGACGAGGAGGGGCCAGGGAAATGGGAGGGTTGGGGCGGGGGGGGGGGGGCGGGGAGATCAAAACAGAACCCACTCGGAGAGGTCAGATGGAATGAAAAGGGCAGAGACCTCGTCGTCCGAAGAGTACTCTCCCGTTCAGAGTCATTCAAAATTTTCCCTCTTCGACCTTTCTCAATCCCATCGACGATTATTATTTTCCAACAGATTTTTCTCTCGAATCGAGTGGGGGGGGGGGACCCTTGGCCTCGACAGTCACGATACGGACCGAAGGAAATTAGAGAAATATTCCAAGTTAAAGTACTATATACAGCTCAAGTAAAAAAAAAAAATTTATAGGGAAAATAGCCCCGGCCAGTTTTTCTATTTTTATAATTACGCCGCATATTAAGGCCGGAGTAGTAATCGAAACTGCACAAATATTATTACTGAGATATATTTTAATGGAATATCGTACAGAACAAATTATAAATTATCAGAAACTTGAAAAAAACTATATTTTAAACTTTGGCTTGAATTTATATTATATTTTTAGTCTTGGAATGATATTTAGCGTTGGAATCGATTTTTCGCGACACAAACGTTCTTGTTTCATGGCTTTAACGTGTTTCTGTAATGTGGTGCGAGGAATCTTGTTTCGTTCTGCGCCAGATCTCTCGGAAGTCTTACTTCCAAGAACTTTTTTCATTGCTCTTTTCATGTTTTCTTCCCTCCAATTTCCTCGGTTTGTGTTTCTCCCTCTGAACTTAGGCATTTTGACGCCCACCTACGAATACAAATGACAGATAATTGCAGTTAACCTTTTTTCATGAATTTTCGACAAGAAATAGGCCTTCGAATGAATGGCCAGTGCTACCCGCCAAAGTGGTGGCCGGAGCTACCCCATTCGATTTTGGACAAAATGATGGCTTGAGTACTAAAATAAATGTTAATTTTTCCGAACGGAAAAAATATGTAAGATATAATGCTTACACTAAATATTGGCCAGTTGAAAAATATAATTACTTACGTTTTTTCAACGGTGTACCTTTTCTAATGTGGAACGGAATTGGTGGTATATAGTGTATTTATAGACTACATATATTTTCATTACTTGGAAGTAAAAAACTCAACTGAACCATCACTATTTTTTTTCTTCTCTTTTTTGAACGTCTTTTTCACTTCAAATAGTTTTCCCAAGTAAATAAAATTATATGTAAACTATAAATGGAATTGGGCATCTATAGATCATATATAGACTATATATAATATGTATGCGCAATTCCTTCTGTAGTTGATATCTAATTTTTTTTACTTGGGAAAACTGTTTGAAATTGAAAAAAAGTTGAAAAAAAGAAGAAGAAAAAAAATAGTAATGGTCGAGTTAAGTGCAGGAGAAAGGTTCGGACGAGAAGAGAACTTGAAATCGGGCCGGTTCCTGACCCATCGCTTCGCCAATGACGAGTCCCTTTGTACAGACGTGGGGTCAACTCTCGGGTTTCCACTTCACGATCCAACTGGTCCAACACTCTCTGGCCACGACCGTTCCTGCGGTTTCCGCTAATTTTGCGACTAATTAAGTCGCTTTCCAGCACACTGAGATTGCGGGAACCCTTTTGCACCATCGCCCCCCCCCCCCTCATTCTCAACCTCCTCACCTTTCTCCCCGTCTCCTCCGGGAAAATAGCCTCGCCAACGATTCATATTCATTTCTCCTTCTCACCTTCCCGTTTTTTCTTCGACGGTTCTTCGATGTTTTTTTTCTTCTCGTTTTCACTTTTCACGGTATTGTTGCTTCTGCCGTTTTGAAAAATGTTAAGACTCCTTGTTTTTAACTTTGAGACCAAATTCATTGTCACGTCTGATTGAGCGAAACCATGAATGGGGAGGAATGCATTTTTTCCCAGTGATTAAAAAAAAGAGTGGAATTATTGGAAATTTTTGCATTGTTATTATTATTTTTTTTAAGACTTTTTTGAAATCCGATTCCTGATAAAGAGGGTCAATTCAATTCATGCCAACACCGGCTAACCATTTAAGAACAAAATTATATGGTAATATTTTTTTCTAGAAAGGTAGACTCTTAAGCTTGAATCTAAACTTTAGTTCATGAAATTTTGTTTATGTTTCGCAAGGTGGTGGATTTTTTTTTTCAAAGCATTTTTCACGACAAAGCTTGTCTTTTGATTTTCAATAGTAATAACTGAATCGGTGCTTCAAAACCGTATGGAACGAAGGGATCTCGTAACGATATAATAATGATAAAAATAATAATAATAATAATAATAATAATAATAATAATAATAATAATAATAATAATAATAAATCGATTTTTCAAAATATTAAATGAAATAATAAAAAGGATTTCAATGTAAATTATTATTTAACGAACGTTCTCAATAAAGTCTAAAAATAATAACCATAAAAAATCATACCTATATGTCAACTTCATTTTTCAAAAGCTCTCGTAATCAGTTTGTTCGTCTCCCGATTACATTATTCCCGATTACACGACGTGAAAAAAAAATTGTTCAACAATTTTTATCTCCAACATTATCATCCAACAATGGTTCGTTCCAAAAAACAAAATCTTCCAATGAAAAACAATAACTCACAGATCGTCATGAAAAAAATCCATTTATCCATTTTGCAAAACGCGTAAATAAAGCGATAAAACATTGGTCGTCATATTCGAAGAACGCGAAGAGTGGTAAACGGTGGAAAAAGCGGGTAACCATCCGCGGCAAACAACTACATAGTCAGCAGAAGTGTGTGGGCGAAGGGGCAGTTTGAGGGTGCAAAAGCGAGGGGGAAGGTTGGGCGGACTGTCGTTCGCTCTACCGAAAAATAAAACTCACGCTCCAACGTGCAGCGTCAGTGATGAAATCGTCCGTGAAGATGAACCGGGTTGATAGTGACTATGGCGGATCGCGACAAAGAGCGAGAATGCGATTTTTCAAGCGCACTTCATCCCCCAACCTCTCCAAACCCCATGTATGTGACGTTCCACGAGAAAAGTTACCCAACGCAAAAATAACAAATTCCAAATTGAAACTTGAAATTTGCTTCCTCTGAATCGTCGATAGTGAACGAAGATTTCTCTATGAGGAAGCAGGTTCTTTTCAAATTCATTAGCTTCCTGATAGAGGACCCGTCATTAACTATCTACGATTTGGAGTAAGCAAATTGCAATTTTTAACTTGCAGCTTGTTTCGATACTTATGTAAATATTTTTTTAGTGAGTGTATAAAATTTCAACTTTACGTCAAATTTAAACGCGTCAGTAGATTTTCACCGAATTCAATAGTGAACAACCTTAACCGTTAATCGATGTGAATCAATGAGGTTGACACGGCAAGTCAGATATTTTTTAATTGGCCGAGAGTCAACATTGATTGACACGAATTTCCGTTAAATCCGAACCACTAACCCGAACTCCAAAAAATTTGACATACATCACGGATGAATGAAGTTCTATACTTTCAAAAAGTTGGAGCTCAATCGGTCAAAGTTGACGGTAGTTATATTGATAAATTTGATTTTCGAAAAAATTCAAAATGTCATGAAATAAAAACTTTTCGATGGATTTTGCTGAAATGCAATCTCGACCAAACTTGGATAAAAATCTATTCGTGAAGAACTATTTGGACAAATATCTCAAAATTTCCGGTCGCTACAGTGATAACGGCCTGTTTTTTTGAGATTCAAAAACGCCATAAAATCCGAGTCGCAATTTGAATCGCGATGAAAATTGGAGTCGATAGAAGAATTATGGAGCTGCACATGTCTGAAAAATTAGGAAACCGTAACTAAACCAGTTTTTGAGTTATAGGCGTTTGGATTTCAAAAAGCCATTGTGCAAACACATACACACCTGAACATTTTATCCAAATCTGTTTTCTCAACACTTTAGCATATTTTGGAACACGATAACACGAAGATCTCGGATAAAAAAATTTCCCACCGTCTCGAAGCTTCCTCAATGAGAAAGCCAGAAAAAAAAAATCGATTCTCATTCGTTGGCTCAACCAGGTTGGTTTCTTTCTCACGCGAAACGTCCCATATATTTACAATGGCTCTGTCCTCGCCCCTCACGAGCCGGCCCGTACCTCCCCAGACCCGAGACCCATAAATTATTTCAACGTGAGAGCGAGAGGTCCTGCTGGAAGAGACTCGAGTGGTGCATTAATTGGCTATAAATCCTCGGCCCGCATTAATTCGACTATCTCGCGCAGCTTCCGGTGTGCCTCTGCCGGACGGTGCCACGAGCTGGTGAGAGAGAACCAGAGAGATATAGAGAGAGAGAGAGAGGGCGAGACCGAAGAAACGGGGAGGCAAAGAGTGTGAGAGAGGGAGAGAAGCACAAATGGTTCTCTACGACGTGGGACCACCCTCTCCGCACCCTCTTGGAAAAGGGGTGAATCGCTAACGACCCCCTTAAGCGAGCCTGGACCCTGACAAGATCCTCTCTCCACTCGCTTGCATGCTTATACTCGCTCGCCTTGCTTGCTTGCTTGCCCGCTCGCACGTTCGGGGTCCTTTTGGCTCTGACCAAAACCCCCTGGAAAATTACTCCCACAATAATATATGACTATATCACGAAGCCACGAGAACCGTTCTGTCGTGTTCGTGGTCAGTATATAATGCTCCTCGTCGACTGCGAATTATGACATTATCACTGCACATAGAGCTACGAGAGTTCTCACAGCTGCGTGGTCTTCGAGTTAAATACAATGAATAAAATTGACATTGCCGGGTCTCAAGATGTCGTAATTATGTTTTATGAGCTATTCAACCCTATCAGTTCCCACAATCTCTTACAAATAAAACGGTGATTGCCACAATGGGTCCAACAGACCCGTACTAGTTTCAAACGCTTGTATTTTCGAGTCAAATGAACGTCGGTGTCGGTGTAAATGGTCGTTTAAAAGCGCTCGAAAAAGTTGTTCTTCGGGCTTTTCGTATGTTCCAGCTAGCACAGCAGCTCGCCAAAACTAAGCACGTGTTATCGTGGCGTTTGAATGACGAAGAACTTATTTACGAGGCGATTTTCAAATGTATCGCCACTTCACACTGCAATCTCATCTCCTAGTTTTGACGCTAAGTAGATGAGGCCACGATAGTTAGACACTACTTGGATCGTGGTTTAATCTCCGAGTAGTAGAACCTAAGATAGTCAGACACGTCGTGGTCCCTGGTGTAATATTCGACTAGCAAGAGCTGGGATGGACATTAGAGATGGTGTGGATCGCAGTCGAACCGATAAGTAGATAAATCTGCGATAGTCAGACATACGTGGATCGCCATTGCGTCTCTAAGTAGATACGGCCACAACAGTCCGACCCGCCCTGATTCCCGGTTTTTATATCTAAATAGATGTATCGACGATGGTCAACCATGCCATAGGTCGCATTGTCAACTCTAAGTAGATTGAGCAACAACAGTCAGCCATATTCTGGATGGCAGTTTTATCTGCAAGTCGATAATTCACTACAGTCAGACATGATCTGTATCACTATTGAACTTTCAAGTAGATAATGCTATGATGATCAGACATGTCCTGGATCGCGGTTTCACATCTAACAGATGGAACCACGATAGTCAGACATGTCCTAAACCGACGTTCTATCCCCAAGTAGATAAGGTCATGATAATCAGACATATCCTGGATCGCAGTGTTATCTCCAAGTCGAGAATTCACTACAGTCAGACATGATCTGAATCACCGTTTTAATTCCAAGTGGATAATGCTATGATGATCAGACATGTCCTGGATCGCAGTTTCACATCCAACAGATGGAACCACGATAGTCAGACATGTCCTAAACCGACGTTCTATCCCCAAGTAGATAAGGTCATGATAATCAGACATAACCTGGATCGCAGTGTTATCTCCAAGTCGAGAATTCACTACAGTCAGACATGATCTGAATCACCGTTTTAATTCCAAGTGGATAATGCTATGATGATCAGACATGTCCTGGATCGCAGTTTCACATCCAACAGATGGAACCACGATAGTCAGACATGTCCTAAGCAAACGTTCTATCCCCAAGTAGATAAGGTCATGATAATCAGACATATCCTGGATCGCAGTGTTATCTCCAAGTCGATAATTCACCACAGTCAGACATGATCTGAATCACCGTTTTAATTCTAAGTGGATAATGCTATGATGATCAGACATGTCCTGGATCGCAGTTTCACATCCAACAGATGGAACCACGATAGTCAGACATGTCCAAACCCAACGTTCTATCCCCAAGTAGATAAGGTCATGATAATCAGACGTAACCTGGATAACAGTATTATCCGTATTAGTCTATAAAAAATCTTCAGTCAGACTTGCTCAGCAGCATGATAATGTTTTCTCTCCTCGTTCAATGTTCACAGGCCGAACCCACGATTCGACGTACTCACTATATCGTTTGGGAAAGAGATTGACAACAGGTGCGACGCTTTATGTGGAAACCGGACGAACAGACGGTCTCGACACCGGCGGTGACTCGTCCAACATTTTGAACGCGTTTACGGGTCCACCGGTGCCACAGGGCGAGGGCACAAGCGTCGGCAAAGCCTTTCTCGATGGGAATCACAGCCTCGTTAGCGTCATGGCGAGAATCAACCCCAGTCCAGACTGGTTCGTCGGTGTTGATTCGTTTCAGCTGTGCGTCGAGGGCAACTGGGTCGACACCGTCACGGTTGAGGTACGTTCCATTGTTTCGTGAATCCAACGATACTCATTAGCCACGACCTCCCGGTCATTAAAAACATTTAAGGGGAAAACTCCCAGCATAAGCGTAAAAAATAGGTATTTTTCGGGATTTTTCTCAGAGGGGATGAAATAATCGAATCATTTTCAAATTTTGACATAAGTTTATTATAACATCCAAGTTGAAAATAAATTTTGATAATTATTTACTTTCACGGCTTTTCCGAATTTTACGGTTTTTTTTTAATTTTCATTTTCGGGGAAGTTTGTTTGGTCCTCCCAATAAAAAATCAGGCGGGGAAGGTCAAAAAATGTTATAGGAAATATTTTTGTTTACGTTTTCTTTACACGCCATTTTGCTGGTCATCCGAAAAAAATGTCAACTTGGATGTTATCATAAGCTTATGTCAAAATTTGAGAGAGATTCGATTATTCCATTCCCTCTGAAAGAATTCCGGGAGAATAGCTTTTTTCACGCTCCTAAAAGGATTTTCGGCCTTAACACTTCATTCATTATATTGTTTAATTGTTTTTTCCCACCTTCTTGCAAATCGGTTGAACAGACTCGGCTATATAAAGAATCTTGTATTTCACTCATGCTTTTGGAGATTTTCTTTCGATGCTCGAGCCCTATGTTTATAATTATTGAGGGAAGAGAATCGATCATTACGAATGATAAATACTAATCGCAATCGGAAATATTGTCAAATAACCGGTGCCATATTTTTACGTCTAGTTCTAATGTTTCGATAAGTGAATAACTATATAAATCATTGAAAATACAGACGATTAGATTCTATCCTATAATGAATAACAATTGACTGATAAGTGCAGCCTTAGCCTTACCACTAACATTCTGAATAACTAAAAATTTACAATAACTGCAATAATTTTTAACCACAAATGATAAAAAGAGTGCATCTGAAGAAGCTTCTGATCAGGAGGAAGCTTCTGATCAGGCTACCCAATATAATGGATTTCAAATTAATAGTCTGATCTCACGTGAAAGACGTGGGTATAAATTAAGTATTGTAATATTCATTTAGATATCAAGCATATCGAATTATTAATTATAAAGTCAAATATTTATTTCTACTTTTGTTTCATACCCAATAATCTATGATGACATCGGAAAATCAAATAAGTGATTGTGATACTCACATCATCCCGGGTATAACGTACGAAAAATGTTGCTGTTACAATAACACTGATAAACTTGAAATTAATCTGATCGAATCTTTTGCACCGTTAATTGTTTATTACGAGACGCCTTTTTCTAGAGAATGCACACTGTCACATGTTGTTGAACTAGCTACATAAATTCTTGGCAGTCCGTCATACGTACGTGTTATGGAATCACCGGTGTTGATTTTTTTTTTTTAAGTCAACCACATTTCTTTCCGAGCGTACATTTTATTTCTCAACTTTTTATTCCCTGGTGGCTGATGACGCAACTTGCGGCGAAGAGCCAAGTTATATTTTTGTAATGTCACGATACTGTGTGTGTGTGTGGAATCGCGTGTTGAAGCTTAATATTTTGGTACAGGCTATAGCGTAATGACGCGATGGATTTCATAAAGCGGCTTCGCTAATCTCACATTTCGTTCGTATAATACTTTGATGTATTTTTCGTTTTACGCAGTTGGATCCCCTCGACGGTGGTACCGACAACGGCTTCACCTTCACCGCCGCCAATTGGCCAACCCGGCCTCAGGGAATTGCCTACAGGATAACATCCCGTTATCCCGCTCATCCAGCCGGAAGCTTTTACTATCCGAATCTTCCACGGCTTCCTCCAATCGCGACTCTCACTTTCACCAAGGTTCGTCAATATCTGTCTAACAATCGTAACAATATCAATAGCGTACAGTTACTACAATCGTAAAAATATGTAGATATATATCGTTTGAAATATTTAATGCCGCTGCTTTTTCACTAACTTTATTTATTTTACGTTTTCAAAGAGTTAAGAATGTTTTGTCGATGCAGGCTAGAAAAACTAGTTAGAGTGGAAAAAATAAATATATCGGAAATGTTGATTCTTCATCGATACTAACAAATGTATAATAAATAATATGTATATGTATATATATGTATATATATATATATATATATATATATATATATATATATATATATATATATATGATATTATGACATGTTTATTATCTATTACATACACATAAATATGTAAGATATACATATGCAATTGTACAGTCATTGTTTCAGAAAAATATCAACCATATGGATGTAACTCACAATTTTTAGTGTTCGTACAGTTCACGTCTTTGATTGGTCAATGGTAACAAAAGGAAATTGTCCTGAAATACAAGTTAGGAAAACTTATTGAAATACGTCAAAAATATATAAAATATATAATAAAATATATAAAATATATAAAATATATAATAAAATATAAAATATATGACAAAATACGTTAAAAATATTGTACCTTATATCTAATGACAAAAATATACATACTCGGAGTTAAAAAAGCCACTTATAGCTGATCAAATGGTAGAGTTTTTTTTTTTTTAAGCCTCGTTTGGCTCGTCCCACGGAGGGACCTGTGCCACTCTCTTCTAAATGGTAGAGTTGATTCGTGCATCCGGATAATTACAAGTATGTGATTATTTACTGAGATTGTAAATTAGAAAAATCAGTCTCAATACTCGGAAAATATTTATTACTTATCTGCACTAGTTGTAAGAAAAATGCATAGTTGGATGATCAATTGTGATAATCTATCCTTATATGCTATAACCTCTCACGATAACAATATACGGTAGTACATGTGTGACAATAATTACACGCGTTTAATGACTAATCATAGCAACTATTAAAATGCATAGTTATCGGCCAAACATCTCAGGAATGAAATCCATTTATCAATCTTCAATACATCTGCAAAAAAAAAGCAATGCCGATCAATAATGACGCTGTCGCATCCAATGTAATAAGAGTAAAATATTTTTCTCTAGAAAAAAATTCAATGAAAAAAAACAGGATAATCGATAGACCATCAGATTTCCAATACCGTACTTCATATTAAAGTCCACCCCGATAACTTTATAAAATCATTCGACAATGGTTCACGATAAAATTCCGTTAATCGACTTATCCATCCGGAAGTCGTTGTCATTCGAATCCGTGCGCCCCCCCCCCCCTCGCCTCCTTTACGCGAACTCGCCATCGTCAATATTTTCCATCCTTCGTTCCAATAATCGTGACAGGACAAACAATACTTTTTCAACCAATCAACAATGCGCATCCAGACCCTCAACAATTTCTTCGAAACAACGGACTTTCAAGATTTTTTTTCCTTATTTTCATTTTCTTCGCCCCCGTAATTTCGATTTTCCCCCCCATCCCCCCATTCCTCCCTTCCATCCATCCGACAGGCGTCTTCTCGCAACAACGAAGCTTCCGGAAATACGTCTCTCACTCGTGCGAAAGCGACGCACAACCGAGTTTGAACGAAGAAAAGACGAAGACACGACCCACGGTTTCTTCATCCCCCCCCCTCCTACGTCGTACGTCTGACAATCCAGTTTCCGTGTCGAATTACTTAGTCGGCGACCCTTCTTCCCGCATCGTCGTCGTTTCCCAGTCCCTTCGTATTTTCTCATAGCCGCGAGTGCAACACCGACCGACCAGACGAGATACAACGTCACCGAGTGGATGATAGAGTTGCTTTCGAGTCTGTCTCTTATATATATATATAGGGGAGACCGGGGCAAAACGGTATAGCGGGTCGAAACGGTACCGGGGCAAAACGGCACTGGGGCATAATGGGATCGGGGCATAATGGGATAGCAAAAAATGAAGTTTCTTGGGTGCTTGATTTGGGGCAAAATGGGACAGAGAGGAGTGGAATATCAAATTGGGGCAAAATGAAATCGGGGCAAAATGAGACACAAAAATTGAAGTGTCGCAGCCTCTCGTGAAATGAGTGGTCTCCGATTTTTCCTGTCCCATTTTGCCCCGATCCCGTTTTGCCCCAACCGCCTCTTTCTGGGTGGGGCTCGAAGTTCCGAATGAGCAATGTTCAGAAAGGCCAAAATTTCGAACGCGCGATGCTTCGAACGACAATGTTACGAATGGTCGCGGCGTAGAATGAAATTGTTTCGAATGGTCAAATTTTCGAATCGGATTGTAGCCTTCCGAACGTCTACCTTTCGAGCTTTCTCACGCGTAAATTATCAAAGTTAGAGATATGCCGTCGCGGACTTTTTTATAGGAAATTTATTTCTCTACAACATTGTTTATGTGAACTTTTTGTCTATATAGCGTTGTTTATCCAGCGTTTGGACAGAAACAAACAAAACGATAAGAAAATCGATGAATTTTTACCTTCCCGTCAAAACGCTGGTTAAACAACGCTATATAGACCAAAAGTTCACATAAACAATGTTGTAGAGAATTGAATTCCCTATAAAAAAGTCAGTGACGGCATATATCTATCTGTGATAATTTACGTGTGGGAAAGCTCGAAAGCCGGAAATTTTGAAAACCGCAGCGGTTTTCTATTTTTAAAAATTATCGTTAATTCAAAAATTAGCGTAAATTATCACAGTTAGATATATGCCGTCACTGACTTTTTTATAGGAAATTCAATTCTCTACAACATTGTTTATGTGAACTTTTGGTCTATATAGCGTTGTTTAACCAGCGTTTTGACGGGAAGGTAAAAATGCATCGATTTTCTTATCGTTTTGTTTGTTTCTGTCCAAACGCTGGATAAACAACGCTATATAGACAAAAAGTTCACATAAACAATGTTGTAGAGAAATAAATTTCCTATAAAAAAGTCCGCGACGGCATATCTCTAACTTTGATAATTTACGCGTGAGAAAGCTCGAAAGGTAGACGTTCGGAAGGCTACAATCCGATTCGAAATTTTGACCATTCGAAACAATTTCATTCTACGCCGCGACCATTCGTAACATTGTCGTTCGAAGCATCGCGCGTTCGAAATTTTGGCCTTTCTGAACATTGGTCATTCGGAACTTCGAGCCCCACCCCTCTTTCTGAGGAGCCTGATTTTCTCCGGCCCATTTTGCCCCATTCCCGTTTTGCGCCAATGACGTATTTTCCAGCAGTGTTGATTTTCACTATTCCATTTTGCCCCAAACCCGTTTTGCCCCGGTCCCATTACGCCCCGCTATACCATTTTGCCCCGGTCTCCCCTATATATATAGTTCCGTCGACGGTCTTCTTTTTCACTCGCGTCTTCGCCGTTTCTCGCTTTTCCGTCGACCGACGTCTCATCGTCGTTGCTTCGAGCTACGCTAAATACATTTTCCACCAACGAACACACACAAACACACACACACATACACTTCGGTCACGGTAGTCGTTCGTCGCTTGGGTCGGCTCAAGCCTCTTCTTATTTCTCCATCCGTTCTGCCGTCAATATTTATTTACGCGAAACGAACGGACCACTCGGGAGCGAGCGAGACAAAAAATTCAGCGTTTCACAGAGGGTGAGAGTGAGCAAGAGATATCGGGAGAGACGCCATAGCTAGCCAAGTGATAAAAAATATATAAACTGTATATTAAGATTTTTCTTACATAATAAGGTTTTGGATTTTTAACGCTCTCAACCTCTGGAATGATTTAATATGTATAAAAAAATCTGGAGCAAATTGCCGACCTCTGGTACATAATTAACCCGTGCCAAGGAGCAATCGAAATTTCCCATTCAAATGGCTTCAAATTTTTTTTTGATGGGTATTTAGATTTAATTTCGGTTTGAAGGTTTTTATTTCGGTTTAAAATTTAAGATGGCTTATCAAGGAAACACGTGGGGATTGATTGAAAAAAAAAATGTTACAAAATAATCGGGAATTATTGAATTTAAATTGAAACAAATTGAAATGTCATTTTCGATTTATGATCGACATGAATTATGAATTATTAATTTTAATATGTATATAATTTATGTATAAGCTTTATACTTTTGAATTTTCTAAGAATTGTATACAAATGCCATATAACTTGCCATAAACTAGTTGTAGGTAGTCTTACACAGGTTAGACATACATATACATATTATATATAATTTTTTTACTTGGTTAGTCGATTATGCTTCGCTAGGTTCTGATCTACTTCGAGCCATCCCCAGTGCCAAATACTGTGTGCTCTCGCGATCCTCATCCTTCTAAATGATATCTCGACGAGGTATATTCTCAGTAACGAGATTCGGGACCGTGTTAACTTGCTAATTATTTCGTCCCCGCGTAACGTTTCGCCTCGCCTCGTGACTTTTCGTCTCTCTCCCTTTCTCTATACATATATGGGGTGTTCCACGTAAAACGGCTCGATTTCGGCCGCAGGACGTAGAATTTTTCATCCATCTATATATGGTTTTCTTATATTATACAAAAACATTTCCATGTAGTTATGGACCCTAAATGAGTATGGGTTTTGGTTATGATCTAATAGAAAAATGAAAAATAAAATCTTCAATTGTGTATCTCTTAAGTGTCAATACAGCAAAATTGAAATCTGACCAGTGCGTTTTAACTAGAAAAAGCTCTCTTTTCAATACAGCAAATGGGATATTAATCCGATATGTAAACAAAAAAATTGACAGCCAAAAAAACTGAGAACAAAAGTTTTTATTTTTTTTCGGCCGTTAGGTTCTGAATTTTATCCAAAATTTTACTGAACATAGTTCAACACGTGAGGAACGTTCAGTAAAATGTTCAGCTTGCCTTTATTTTTCGTTTACTGGCAATAAAATTAATAAGTTTTGTCTTAATGACAATAACGATATTAATGCAATTCAATATTGTTCAAGACAACACTTATTCATTTTATTGGCAGTGAAGAATAACCGAGGCAAGCTGAAAATTTTACCGAACGTTTCTCACATATTGAACTATGTTCAGTAACATTTTGGATAAGATTCAGTAGACCCTAAGGGCCGAAAAAAATAAAAACTTTTTTCTCCTCAGTTTGTTGGCTGTCAATTTTTTTTTCAAATATCGGATTAATATTCCATTCGCTTTATTGGAAAGAGAGCTTGTTTTCAGTTGAAACGCACTGGTCAGATTTCAATTCTGCTGTATTGACACCTAATTGTAAGAGATACACAATTAAAGATTTTATTTTTTTATTTTTCGACTAGAACTCAACAACAACCCAGACTCATTTGGGGTCCATGGCTACATGGAAATGTCTCTGTATGATATGAGAAGACCATATATTGATAGACGAAATATTTTGCGACCCGCAGCCGAAGTCGATTCCGTTTCACGTGGAACACCCCATATATATAAATATCGCCTCTCGCTTTTGTAGACCGAGCAAACGTCTGCACTTCCGATCAGCGCCTGTGGCCACGAGACTTTCTTCATAATTTGTAATTACCCCAAACTTTTGTCTCTGTTCGATCGGCCTAACGTCTCGCCGCATCTCACGCAGTCATCTTCGTCGCTCCAATTTCTTTCTCAAGCTGAAATTTCACGAAAATAATTAAAAGTAACGCGGTTAGTCGCGAAGCAGGGTCTCATCGTGCTGCGAATAAAGTGGACACCTGTCGACGCGATGGCAGATGCACCTTCCGCTGCTTGTCAATTTACGACGGTCGAATTATATTGTCAACCAGTATTACGAATAATCGATAAATTCAAAAGATGTATGAACACGAAATTTCTTCCGATCTACCATGCTCAAATGACAATCTGTTATTTATAATCAATTTATCACTTCACAATACTCGAACTAGTTTTCTAATCCATTAATTAGCTTGGCGATGATGTCACGAGTAAGATTATTCGTTTTTTCGTGTTGTCGTAGTTAAGAAAACCACTTTTTAAAAAACTCTATCTAAAACAACTCCTGTCAACGTGAACTCTTCTCATGTACAACGTGTGTTATAATAATTGTTTTCAGGTTTTTCTGAATTTTTCAAGTTCTGTGAGTTCTTCGAGTTTTCATCTTGGCTGAAAAATTGACAAATTGACTGAAATTCTGTAGTCACATTATTCTTTTGTAAATTTTACTTGGAAATAATTTAACAATAATGGGAATCATTTAATGCTGTTGATTAGATTGTTTCAGTTGTTTTGGGACGAAATTTTTAAGGATGGGCGAAGTTGTATTGACGGATTCCTCCTGATGAATTCTTTAGACATGTACCCATCGTGTAGATATCAAATTCAATGTCTGTTCATGTTTTTCAACTATTTTCCTTCCTCTACCTGCCAATCAGGGTCTCATCGTATTGCCAATTGAGTGTAACTGTCGTCATTGGACAGGAAAATCCTCCGTTGCATATCAAATCACGGTGTTTGACGTTGTCATTCATACTGTCAGCCATCATTATAAAAATGTGATTAATTTTTTAAAAAGCCATTTTTCTTCACCATTCAATGCCCAAATTACAATCTGTCGACCATAATCCATTTGTCAATTTCCCAATACTAAAATTGAGCTGATTCTCCAGCCGGCAAATTATTTTCACGATGATACAACAAATAAAATGTTGCGTCTGCTTTTGTTTTTTATTGTTGTTGTTATCGTAGTTTCGATATAAAAATTTTATGATCCATCGGGTATGAGTAATTCAATCAATGTCCGTTTATGTATCGGACAATGTGACTTTTCACGAGGATCCGTTCGATGAAACAAACGTTTGGGATTATTGTTGAGAGTTAGGGTGCGGCCTATCGACATAATCTCCTCCAAGCAAGGGATCTACGAACCCCTCGATTTATACGCTGAATCGTGAAACCGACCGCACGAAAACACCCTCCGTTGTTCGACACGGGGTTGATCCACGTAACCCGCAAACAAACACGAAAAAAAAAAAAAAAAAAAAAAAACGAAAAAAATAACGAATCATGTTCACGGTTTCTGGCCTCGATAATAACAACAATTTTCTTCGCCCACGGTTGATTAATGTTCGAATTAGCGCCGTTGGTCCAGAAACGAATAACCCTCGCTGGATAAGCCCCGTGTCGGCCGGAAATGAGAAACGAGAACGCAGAACGAGCGACGGGGGGAAGAAAAAACATTTTTGTTTTTTTTTTATTCGCATCATTTGGCCCTGGGCAAGAAGGGACAGCGACTGTTGCCACAATCATAAAAACAACGACGAGCCATTGTCATCGTTTGGGTTGCTATATCGTCGTTGTGCTCACGGATATCAACGTGGCAAGATTATACGCGACCTTTCGCGTGAAAAGGGACCCAAATGGATACAGAGCTAAATTTTTGTCTCTGAAATCCAGTCCCTTTGCTCACGACCAGGATAGGGCTCGATATGAAAAACGAACAATTTTCGGAAGGACCAAAATTCACAGAGTGCAATGCGTCGAACGTCAATGCTTCGAAGCGTCAGGATTCAGACCATGAATGAAGTATTTTACATGAAGTATTTTAATATGTAGTAGAGTGTCTTTTATTCTGAAACCTTGATGCTCTCAGCCTCTGAAATGATTAAATATTAATTTGTTTTAAATCTGGATCAAATTTCAGATCTGCATCATTGATCCGTGCCATCGAGCAATTGAAATTTCCCATTTCAATAACATTACATTATTTTCAATTATTAAATCCAATTTAAATTTGCGGAGAAGATTTTGTTTTCGGTTTGAAATAATGAAAACTCATTGACAGAACACGTGGGAAATGAGTTCGAAAAACACTCAGCGCAATTCATATAATGCAAAAAAGAAAAAAAAACAACCGGGAAGTATTAAATGAAAATCGTATCTTACTTCCCCATAGTTACTTTCTTAATCCTATAACATAAGGTTTTCATCGCCTCAACCAATTCGAATTTTGCGGATGAGAAATTAATTTTTATGTCATCACAAAATAGCGACTCGAAAATTATCGATCAAATTGAAAATCTGAAAATAGATTTTCTTTTTCGCGTTCGGTCCCTTTTTCTCGTGAAGCGTCGTATATGCGGAAACTCGAATGATCCGCACCTCGGAAAACGACCGTACGAGCGGATTAGCGAGATTAGAAGAAAGCAATACAGCAACAGCAACATCAGCGACAGATGCTGCACAACCGATAGCGACTCCAGCAGCGGCGTGGCGAACGTCGAAAAAAAAAAAAAAACACATTTTTCCCGCTCGCCTCTCTCCACGAGATGCTCGATAAGGTTCTGTGAGAAACTAATACGCTTGACGGAATAGAATTGTCTGACTCATCATGCTTCTAAATGGTTTTTATGGTCGTATAAGAAATGAGGATTCATTTTTTGTTGTCGCGTTATTATTTTTGCGTGATACTATCGAGGTCGCGTCCGGATGATCGATGCGAAATACGAGAGATCATTTTCTCTTTGCCAAATGCAATTTTACAATCATAATACACCCCTTATTAATTTGCAAATATATTCATTGGTGTGTTTCGTCAATTGGATATTTTTTGCATTAATTATGTTGTATAAAATTCTTAACCCTTTCAGCTGTGGAATTTATAAAGATTCCATTGAAACTCATCAGATAAACGTATTCTTAATCAATATGAACAATTTCGGCATCTTAATTTTCCACCATAAATCATTAATTACTGTTCATCCGTTGGATTCTCCTTAAAATTGTGTTGAGTCTTCATTTTTCCTGCGTGGAATAAAATCTCACGATATTTCACTAAGTGACCCGTGTAAAAAAAATTTGCTTGGCCGGGCGCTGGCAGCTCGTTGTACGCTCCCGTGATATTTGGGTGGCACTTCGCTAACGTTTGGCTACACGATGTCTCATGAGGCAACGCTCGGTAGCCAGACCCCTGTTGCGGTAGAGTATTTGGCATTGGTCTGGCAGAACCAGAAGGCACAGTTTGGTTCACCGATAGACGCGCACGGTATTTGGCATTTGTATGGCAGAGCCAGAGGATACTGTTTGGCTCACTTTCGGGCGCATAGCATATTTGGCAGGTATATGGTACCGCCAGAGCCATTGCTTGGCTCACCTGTGGAAACGAAAAGTGATTGGCGACTGCATGGCGAAGCCAGAGGAGATCGTTTGGCTCACACGTTCGAGTGTTCCATACAGTGGCCGGTGTATAACAACCCGAGTAAGAATATTCTCCTTAGCCATGAGCGCTGCGCTACCACTTGGCTCAGCGGCGTGGCAAATGTCTGGGTGGTCGCTACCCCGCGCGTGGCCCCGGTATATGGCCATTGAAGGGCTCAGCGAACGATCCCGAACGGCAGCCAAGTAGTTGATGGCTCGTAGTTGGATATGCCCAGTATTTGACAGCGTGTGGACGAGCCATACAGCTCCCAAATAGTGCATCTATGATTCCGCCAAACCCACGCCATGCATACGCCAATCTGCATGACGTAATCGCGATATCTAGCCCATGTACGGGTCAAGCAAGAGCCACATACCGGCCAAGCTTGAGCTATACAGTTTCCAACTACAAGCCAACTACTTGGCTGCCGTTTGGGATCGTTCGCTGAGCCCTTCAATAGCCATATACCGGGGCCACGCGCGAGGCAGCGACCACCCAGACATCTGCCACGCCGCTGAGCCAAATGGTAGCGCAGTGCTGGCCAAGGAGGAAATTTTTACTCGGGGAGGTTATCGAATAACCATTATCGACTAATTTAAGAAGAAAAAAAAACCAATCAGAGTGTCATAAGCATTAACGAAAAACACACAATCCTTATTTAATCCCCTTGAATAATAAAATTTGCAAAAAATCGTATTTAATAGAAAACAAAGTAAACTGTTACATTGACATTACAGCAATACAGAGACGAAGCGTTTGCTTTCGTAAACGTGTCTAGTCTTTACACGATATACGATATTATACTACGTAATACAGGTTGCAATTACTTGGTACGCAAATATTCGTTGTAACGACGATATATAACCACGAATACCACGATATACAGGTATAACAACATTATTCGGTGGCTCGAGCTTAGTAGATAGAACCTAGCACGATGTACCCGCGTAATTACGCTCGCTTTGAGTTTCGTGTCTGACCAAACCCGATCGCACCTACTGGTGCACGTCCGACCGCGCCATAGCCGACCGCTCGTTCGCTCCCTCGCTAGCACGCGCGCGTTCGCGCATGCGCGTTATCCTCGTGCTCTTCATCCGAACATTCGACCAACCGACCAACCCCCACACACGTATACCAACCCCTGCTGCAGCGAATTCCTCTACCACTAACCCCGCTCCAATTACCAACACTATCGGCTAGCTGTCCCATCTATCTACGCAGGTTCGTCACGCCTGTCCTGCCATCGACGGATTAACCACTGGCGCGTCGACCAGCGGTCGTGCTTCTCCCCGTCTCTGCCGTCTGTGTCCCCCTCGGGCGAAGGTGCGACTCGTTCTCCACAGGGAGCTTATCCGGCCTGGCCAGTGAAGACCGTCAGACACAGAGAGACATACAAGAGCGTCAAACTAGCCTACCAATTTCGTGATCGAACTAACTTCTATTCAAACTCGTCAGATTCGTTCACCACTGGCCTGCAACATTTTGTATACTCACTTATACGTGAATAATGAATGGTAGTTGGTATTGGTGTTATATTGAGTGAGATCAGGTGAGAGCGACGAGATTTGTTGAAAAAGAATGCGTGAATGATCATCTACTGCTTTAAAAAATGAAATTATTATCAAGAGACGCGGTGGCGTCTCGAGACAAGTACATTTAGCTATTCAGTTACCTACCTTACCGGCCTTCTCTCGAGACGCGATTGGACTCTCTTATTCTGTGAACCGAGCTAACTGTAACCCCAGTTTAGAATATTTCTATAGATACACAGCGCTATTCGTGAATGTTTAATTGCAGTTACATGCGTTATTTTTTGATATTTCGATTGGGACCAACACCAGTACTGTAGGTGCTGTTATGCGGGGGGATATCGAATTATTTTCATGATTAAAATCGTGCTTCCGACGTTTTTCGCCAAAATCGTTTTCAGAGCTGTCGCACACTTTTCAGTGGTCATAGCTTGTCAGATCAGACGCGACTATTCGCTGACATATCGCTGTCGTCGCAGTCTTCACAGGTTACGGTCACTGAGGACCATCCAACCTGCCTGACAAGATCAGCTGAGAGCGGTGCAGGTAGAGAACGAGCTCCGAAATGAAAACAATCGAGTGTGACAGTTCGCGGTATTTTTGGAGAATTAACCAAAGACCACGTATGATATATGATTTATTCGTTTGTGGGGTAAAGTAAGATGAAACGTTTTTAACAAGTTTATATATTATCTTTGCAAAAAGTAGTTAAATCCCAAGAAAAAGCCCAATGGGTAAAAAAATTGAGACAAGTACATTTACGCAAGCGCGCTCCAACGAAAAGGTGTGAGATCAACTGGAAACATTGAACGCATGTATTCGCATCCAGTACATATTGCTTTGAAAGATGATTTTCAAATTTATAAATTCCAATTTTTTTGAAAATCACAGCAGTACTTGGCGAGTTTTTTTCAAAGTCAAGACAGATTATTCAGATCTTTACAATATTATTGAATTATTCAATAATAATGTAAAGATATAGTCTGTCTATTTTTACTAAGTAAAGTTACATCTTCTATCATTGAATAGTAGCTGTAACATATCAACTCGCCAAGTACTGCTGTGATTTTCGAAAGAATTGAAATTTATAAATTTGAAAATCATCTTTCAAAGCAATATGTACTGGATGCGAATACATGCGTTCAATGTTTCCAGTTGATCTCACAACTTTTCGTTGCAGCGCGCTCGCGTAAATGTACTTGTCTCAATTTTTTCACCCACTTGGCATTTTGTTGGGATAAGACTCTATGAGAACTCTAAGAGGCCCTTCTAGCTCTCTCTTCAAGCTGTCGATGGCCTGGAGCACGTTTGTCATTTGCAAAAGCCCTCATCGTTATCGCGTTTTGGTATTTTTGTAATTCCAGTAACACGCTAAGTATCTCCATATTCATCTCCTTCCAAGTTCTCCCGCTCTTGCTCATAATAACCTACCAAAAATGTCACAAGCTATAACGGACATCCGCGCACCCTTATAATCGTAGCTCATTTCAAAATTTAAATGCGCGATACGACTACACGCAATCATCGACGTGACAACCCATGTCTATCGTCGAGGTCTGCGTTATACGATTTATACCACTGAAAGTCGTGCGGTACGGGATGGCTAGTGGTCTATATCGATCGTGAGGCAATGGGGCATCCATCGTCGAATGCCAGAGGGGACTGGCCAGGATGGGAGACCGAGCGTAGTCGTCCCACACGAAAGAGATTAATTCTTTATCGACTGGAAGCGGCGCATTTCCGCGTGTGGCGAAGATATCCCAGTTGCTTGGCCTCGCCGACCAGTTCGTTCCCTTGGTTTCTGTCTGGCCTCGGGCAACCACAGACTAGCCGCCAGTCGGTAGCCCCCATGCCACATCGTACGTCCGAACATCGGTACGAGATTCCGCGATCGCTTCTTCAACCACCCTCGAGACTGTACCGCAACTTTCTTCCTCTATCACCCAACTTCCTTCGCCGTGCCTCCGACACGGGTCTTCGAAGCTTCTTCTTTCTACCCGTCGAAATTTACGAGCGTCTTCCTCCCGTCCCCCACTTTCTCCCGGGTCTGCCATTCGATTGCGTTGTGTTGCTAACTCCGGTCTCGCTTATGGTCTCGTGTACGTAGAAACGTGCGCTGTCGAAGACGAGGAAAGAAAACTTGCAAGGTGGACTTTGCGAAATGAAACGTACGCGGTTTTGATCGCCAATTGGCTGATTCATTGAGTGGGAAGATGACGTCCATCGACGGTCGGTATAACGATACACTGATTCGTTATATTGATAGTCTGGTTCCTACATGAATATACTGGGTCCAAAGGGCCCCTTAGGTGCTTATTCATTTTTCGCAGTACATATTGATTTTTATATCGAATGGGGGATTGAAACATCTGTTGTGCAACATTTTTCCGAATTAAGTGAACGAGCTGGCCAGGAAACCCTCGTAGGCACCTGTAACTCGCCCTGGACCTGATATTAGGCATAGCAAGCTGCCAGATCAAGGAATATATTAAGGACTGGCTGGCAAACAAACACCAGATACTATTTCAGACAACAGAAGGCATTAGACAGACTCAGGCATTCATTTGAGGACCTGACAAGAACTTTATGGAACGGCTATTAAATCTATCTAAAAGAGAGGTGAAACCGATAATAGGGGTACTCACAGAACCCGACCATCTAAAGCGATATTACCAAATACTAGCATTTGTCGTGTAGTCATCTAGATGCCGGGGCTTCAGTACCCTGCAGGAAGTACAAACTGGAGAGGGTGTTGAGGGACCACCAGCCTTCTACTGTATTATCGAGTCGTGGGCTAAAATAGGAGGGGCAGGGTTGAGACAGGGAGAATATTAATGAGTTGTTGGCCTGCGTAACGCTGATGCAAATTCATGCGTCTTCTCCTACTCAAAGCCATACTGGAGGAATAAAAGACCAACTAAGAATCGAACACCTGATACTATTCGAGGCGACGTTAGGAACTAGGACGTTTAGGAAGGCGTGCGTGGTAAGAAGTGCCATGAGTACCTTACAGACTGGCTCCCAACGTTATACAAAAGAGCGCTACAGCTGATAGTGGAACTACTAGGAGGGTGGTAGTAAAAGACTCCTACGTAGACAGAGATCCACAAATACTAGGTGCCACAGGGACCTGCGAGAATTGCGAAGGAAAAAACAGCGGGTGTCCAATGGGCCACTGGCTTACTCCCACTGCATATTAATGTGCCCCCCGCTCCACATCTAGCCATATAACATTTTCGATTCGCGCATCGCGCAGATAAAACCGTATGTATAACGAATTGAAAGAGAATAATAATATTCGATGAGTGGTTCACTGGCGACGACGGCTGGTGACAATCCTCCTCCCGCTTCGTGACACGTATATCTCACTATAATCGAACGACCCCGTTATGGCCGAAGCCACGAGGTGATATAAAGGTGGTTTTGCGGCTCTGCGCACACCTATGTCCACTATCCCGCCCACTCCCCTTCGTCCCCGGCCGCGCTCGATCGTAGAATTACCCGGAACTCATTCTATGTATTCCCGGTAGGAATTGACCGCTCCCTCTGTGTTCTCTATGTCTGTTACCTGCTTCGAAACGTTTCCCATGTTTGTTCGCCTGTTTGGGGTCCCTCTCTCCCCCTGCCTCCCCCCTCCCGTCCCTACCCGTCTCTGCACATCGTCCACTTTTGTCTCTCCGTCATACCGTTGTCCCTCATTATCATTCCGTCTTCGTCGAGAAAGCCAACATCCGAAGAACCGCAAACCGCACACACCACGCGGGCTTCCATCCAGAAGCGCAACGGAACATCGAGCGGGAAATAAAAAAAACACACACACACACACACACACACACACCCACACAACAGAAGGAGGCACGGATCGTGGCTTGCATTCGTAAATGCAACGGCGAGGGGATAGGGAGCGGGAATTCAACTTGGGGAAGGAGCGTTTGATATCCAGCATGCGGAAAGCGCTCCGCTACGCGGGAGACGCTGGCGAATTTTTTACTGCCTCGTTTCCGGGTCATTGAAACGATTGGGCGTTTCATACCTATCTGGTTTCGCGTGGTCTCATATCGTTACATGTACTATCTGGCTCCGCGTACGATTCAACTCCCCCTCCTCCCTCCTTCCTTTCCTCCTCGCTTCCCAGGTTTTTTTCCAGCATATATAGGCATTGGTAGGCTCGTAAAAGCATTTACGACAAATTTAATCGTTTATTATCGAACACGGCGGACGCGTCAATTCGTTGTTGTTGCGCTGGCGTGAAAACGATACACCGAATGCCGGTAGAATTGGTTTTCCGACTTTTTTGCTTTTACTCCCTTCCGGCTTGTCCCCTAATTCGAAAACTTCAGGATCTTTCCTCCTCCTCCCTCTGTATCTCTTTTTCTCTCTCGTTCTGACTCTCGCCCTCCGGGCTAGTCCATGCATACGCAAAGTTGATCGAGCTTACGGTTCGTCCTGACTGCAGTTTCACCGTTAGTTTTAGGTTTCCGAGCGCCTAGCCAAGCGGATTAAGATGGGTCTTCTGTTATCTTGCGGGGAATGACGCAAGCGCACCACGGGTCCCTGTGCTTGTACAGACGAGCCGGATACAGCTTAGCCAAATCCAAATCGTCGCTACTTTCGAACCATCGACGTTGAACTTTCAAATCTATTTATGAGGAAATTCCAGAAAATTTTGATGGCAGATTAAATAATATGTTAATGAGATATATAAAATTGCATCGGGATTGTATTCAATATGCATACCATAGTTTCGTCATAGCTCGGATACTCCGGATAATATCGGAAACAACTGTTTCACTTCCGCTGTTATCAGAGTCTGATGTCCCGCGCTATACCATGGCGCATGGGTTCACGAGCGACGCCTGGCACTTATGCCTCAGCGCTTCTGCTAATAGCACTGCCTCGAAAGCTTTTTCCGGCATCGTTGGGACACTCTCGACTTAATTAATAATCGCAAAACGCTGGTAAAAAAAAATCAACTAGCTTCGTGCTCACGAATTAATTGAGTTACGAACGAATTTACGGTACTTTTCGTGATTGAGTGACATCAAACGAGCTAAATGGATCACCGGTGTAAAACGTTTTATTTTTCAAGCAGTTATTTTCTTACCAACGCCACTGATTGGCTCGAACAATCTTTGTTCAAAGCTCTCGGGAGTATTGACAGGAACAGTGGGAAGATTTTCGAATACTTGAATTATTTTGAGCATGCAGTAGACCCTTCAACCCGGGCGGACGCTTGTAATAGCCGTGTTGAAATTTTTTAGGGATGAACATGTTTGCAACTAGCGTCTAGCTAACTTCCCTGAGCAAGGCTATACCTGTGAAGGAACAAGACGTAACCTAGTTACAATGGATCTAAAGATGCCACAGATTTCTCAAGTGTTTCTAGTTTTCCCGCTCGAGATTACCTGTGGACGAGATTAGACAGGATTGATCTAGCACATGCCTAAATACGCTAATGACATCCAAGATCTACCCAATTTTTATCGTATAACGTTATTCGATTACTCCTGTCCAGATGATAGGACATGATTGAAGCAGTCCTCCAAAGGTCGGCGTCACCAATCCTAACCTCACTTTTACAAATATATCGTTTCAGTTGGTAACAGCAACTGTGAAATTGTCATTATGTAAGTAAATTTGATTACGAAAGACAGATGCGCGTTGACAAATTTGTCACCAAAAAAGATGACCGAAAAAAGTGATCTCACAATCGCGTGCTGGCAAAACGACACCATGTGGTAAAAGCTAATATCCAAGAAAGTTTATGAAACTAAATAAAAATATACTGTCTAGATTTCGTACGGATATCCTAGATAGAAGCTAGCTAGCGAAAAGATTACAATGCAGGAGAGTCAACATTCTAACCTGGAACTCGTCCAAAATCCAGGAAAACTAGTCGTCATCTGGCTGATACTTTGTCAGAATTTCCACTCGTCATACCATTTCGAAACATTCACCCAACGTTTCAATTAGGAAAGTCTCGCTCAACGGTTGCCGAAGCTCGATCAAACGCCGACTTCCCAAGTTGATCTTTTCGATTTTTCTGGGAAAAAAATTGTCCCACCAGTCGAGACGATGAAGTGAGGGAAGCACGGGAACGGGCGAAAGCCACCGTCGATGAATTTATAGTATCCATCGAGGCTGCTATTTATCTTTCCCTAGCCCAGGTACACCCCCCCCCCCTCCCGGTCTGTCCCGCCAGGCTCACCCTCCTCGCAGCCTGATCGAGCAGATGTATTAATCCCCGAACGCGAACCGAGTATGGCACGAAGGTGAACCGGGCGAAAGGATAAAAAGAGACGGAACGACGAAAGAGACTCGACGGCCGCGACGGCTGAACCGTCGAGCAACGGCCCGGGCTCCGGAACTGTGTGACAAAATTTACGTGAGTTCGTTTAAAGTTCAGCCGGTAAATACGCTCCTGGATGACGGGCTCGGGGCAATAAACTTATACGACTTGCAGCACGGTTGTACAGTCTGTTGTGCGCGATGCGCCACGTTTTGTACCAATGTTTGCACGTATCTACTATTTATTTCAGTAAATATAGAGAATTCCGAAGTGGAGTGCTTGTTTACGAGTGTCTGTTCGTTTTGGATTTTTTTCGCTTTCCGGAACGATTGTTGCACCTTAACTCGAGTTGTTTTGACGCGCTGGTAATTGTGGAAGGACATGCTGAGCAGAGTCTCGTGCTTACTGGTTCAATTTGAGGCATTTGGGAACTATTTGGACTGCTCGGAAGGAAGAGTCTCTCACGTCCGGGAACGCCGTCGCTAAGACATTCTGCAATGGAAACTATCTGGGAATCCTGAAGCCAGGCAGTCTAGATAACAGGAGAACGAACTAACCTGGTTTCTGAATACGGGACAAAAATCCGTCGAGTAACTAGTTCCGAGGGCCTGAAGTGGGTCACGTGCCGTGCCCATTCCTAGGCACAGCGAATGTGTTCCCTGCTGGTATTACCGCTCGTATTGGCGACAATCGGAAGTAGCCACTTAACGGATCTTAGTTCCATATTCCTGAGGCCAAATCCGGTCAGGTTCGGTCTGCTGTTATCTGGGGTCCCTGCATTATGCCTAGATAGAAGAAGACCGGGCTCCAGTGGTGAAACATTGGAATAGCAAAGGAGAATTCGTGGGACGTAACGTTTCGAAGATGAGCCACGAGGGACGCTGGAAGCGGTTGAATATATCGAGATAAGAGTATGCTGCCCGAAGTAGTAACGTTGACGGTATTGATGCCAGTTTGATGCGATTATGAGTTTCCAAGACGCTGGAAGTGCCCAGACTTAAATGGAAGACTCTGGACTACTTACATGATCCTAGAAAACATAAATGTAGAATTCCGCAAGAAAAGGGATCTAACGCGGTTAGCCAAATGACCCAGGCCGAACGGTAGAGGAGCCTTCGAATCCACGCAATTGGCGCAAGGGGGCGCTATCTCTGAAATCCAGCCCCTCCACTTGCGACTACACCTCAACCGCCACATATTCAGAAGTCGAGCGAGCTTCGGGCTTCTTCGGCGATAACAAAATATCGTACAGGGTAGAGGTTAAATCCAGAACGATTAATGTTCAAAATGACTAAAATTTAGAACGCACGATGCTCAAAAGCGGCATAATTCAGCACATGCATGTTGTTGACGGATTTCGATAAGTGCACCCTCCAGATAAGTTAGAAATAAATAAATTAAAATACGCGCGAAACCCCAGCACTCTAGTCTAATGAGAAGACGTGGCTGTAAGCTCGTTTTGTTTCTCATTTGAATAACATGGGATTTCTAGACTAATTCAGTAATAATTTTTTCGAGTTGTCCCTAAGCACGCATAACTTTCTTCATTGACATAAATCTATTGTTAATGGGTGTAACTACTCGTACATTTTTTTGCAAGACCTTACCCGTACATTATCGATAACGACGAACCGATGAACGATGATAACGAGTGATAAACGATTTCAACACAAATTGAAATTTATTCGTATTTATGTATTGTAAGAAAATGTACCTGTAGTTATACCCATTAACAATAGATTTATGTGAATGAAGAATTTTTTGCGTGCTTAAGGACAACTCGAAAAAATAATTATCGAATTAGTCTGAAAATCCCATGTTATTCAAATGGGAAACAAAGCGAGCTTGCAGTGACGTCTCTTCATTGGACTACAGTGCTGGGGTTTCGCACATACTTTTATTTATTTATTTTGAACCTATATGGGGGGTGCACTTGTGGAAATTAGTCAACACCCCCATTAAAGACCACCCCAATGCATATAGGTATAGTTGCGTACCTCTCTCTTTCTCTTTCTCTCCGGCTCTCTTGCTCCAGATACCCATATCGTGCAGCTATATCTACAAATCGCAATTTGAGATAAAGCCATCGAAGTTGGCATCGACAATTTACACGGCTGCAGATACAACGGGATTCAAATACACGTGCAGATACGCTCCAATACACGTGCGACCAATCTCCTCGTTTCTCTCTCTCTCTCATTCTCTTTCTCTCGCGTTCCGCTAAGCCTGCTGGCCCGTTTGTTCTCGCAACACCGGGCGCTAATGAACGATAGTGTCGTTTACACGCGGCGTTACGCATCAACTCCGAGCTCTGTTTTCCCGCACGTTGCTTCGTTCCAACGCGCAACGCGAGTCCGCTCCTGGCGCTTCCCGCGCCCCTCCACTATTTTTTTTTCTCTCGATGAGTGCACGAAAATCCAACGGACCCTGACAAATTTTACGCGAATGGCCCCGGTTGGTCCTCTACCTTTACCACCGGGGAAACCTGTGCACACCCCCCCCCCCCTACCCAATTTTACGCATACGTATAGGTTCGTACATTGCGGTACCGTAGCGAGACGGAAGCTTCGTTTTCCGGTCGCATTTGATGCCTGAAAAAGTCCAATATTTATTTTTTTCGTTTATTCTTTTTTTTTCACGAGCAGTACTGCCCAGCAGGACTTTTGTTTTCCCTTTTGAATTGGTGATATTCGACTCGTCATTAATTCCGTAAAAAAAAAAAACAACAACAACAGTGAACAATTTTGTTATGTGAGAGTGAACCGATGTATGCATGATTATTCTTTCATTAATTCTGTAAACCGCTGGTGCGCGGTGAAAATAATTCGGTGGACCGATAAATTTATATGCGAAATAAATTTCGTTGTGTTGTTACCAGACTGTTGTTGTTTGATTGGACATGATACAGAAGCCACGTAATAATCGAATTGATCGAGGGAATGAAATTGTAGACATTTTTTTTTTGTGGGGTTTTGTTTGAATGAGATATTTTATTTGCGTTTAATTGTTTGGACTGTTTTTTTATAATTTATATTATATCATTGGATAGCGATAGTTGTGCGGTTTGATAAATGATAACTGACAATGGGTTAATGATGGCACTACGAAAATTTGTGATAGGCAATTTTTTGTCAAAGCATGAGACGCTTATGGCCATCCGAACCCGGACAATTTGGTGAAAATTTTGATAATTTTTCAGAAGGGTTATTTCGAAGACTTTGAACTGCAAAAGAAAATGCAAGAATTTAAAAAAATCGCAAAGAAAGATGGCTAAACAAAAGGCACCCTTTTCCTTAAGCGACCGGAAATGGACACCTAAATTGAAGGTTCTTTAACGCACTTTAACCTGAGTGTGATATATTGTGTAACGCAGAGTGCAAGATAACTGGCAATTACCACATTAAACTCGGTTTAACTCGGATCATGGATAACCGAGTCTTGATTGTCACGAATCCGTGACAATCACATGCGTGGCCCACGCACACAGGCCATTTAATATCCGTAATCACGAAACTCACAATTACCAGCTACAGCTACTCGTTTCGAGGTGTCAGCAATGGAAGTTAAAGCGAAGCTCAACCTGATGGCAATTTTGGGAGAGTAGACAAAAAAAAAAAAAAAAAAAAACAAAGACAACCAGTTGGATCTGGTGGCCGTTAACGGAAAAAATTCCAGGCTCACCTCGTACGCGAGGCACGAACCCGAGCTTTTCTTCGGTAATGAAACGAGCGACACTGTTTTTTTTTTTTTTTTCTATTTTCATGTTTTTTTTTTTACCGTTTCCACGACCGTGCGCTACGGCCACCCGGAGGCCTTCCACGACTCTCGGTAATCGTGTAGCCGGCAAGGTCTGAAAAAGCAATGAGAGAAGAAAAAAATTGGGCGAATGAGAACGAACATTCTGTTTTTTTTTTTAAATAAAGAAAGAAAGGAGAAAAAAAAATGTTAAAAAGCTAAAGTAGACAGAAGCAAAGCAGAACAAATGGCCGAAAGAAAAGCTTGAGGAAATGGGAAAGAGTGAACAAACGAAAGAACAAGAAACAAGAGCAAAAAAAAAAAAAAACAACAGAAAAACGGCTCTGGGTAGACGTCGCACGTGTGTAAGAATTTGGTTGGGGTGGGCTTTCACTTTTTTTTTTTTTTTTTTTTTTTTTTTTTTTTTTTTTTTTTTTTTTTTTTCATCGTGTATATCGGCTTGCCCGGCGCGGTCACGTAACTGCATACGAACAAAATGTACGTGGGTTTGTCCGAATGCGTTCGTAGCGTGCCACGAGTATAATGTGTAAGTGGGAGGGGGGGGGGGGTTGGGACGGGGGTTGTATAACGCTGAGTAGCCGAGGTAGACGAGAAAAGTTGGACAAAAGGTGGCTGAGGTCGTTGGCGAGGTTGCATATGACTGACGTGGTCGGGTCTTCGACTTTAAACTCGTGTCCCAGCTTGTGACCTTACACCAGAACCTCAGAAAAAACCACAAAAAAAAAAAAAAAAAAAAAAAAACTTTTTCCAGATTTTTTGCCCCACTTGGTCGTTCATTGTTGGCCTCGGTGAAGGTGATTGTGGCATTACTACCGAAGCAATAAACGTGCCAGGTTTCGAGAATGCTGCCTCCCCCCTCCCTCGGCAACACGTCCAATATTACGATCCCCCATGTTCGTGTCTGTGTGTGTGTGTGTGTGTGTGTGTGTGTTGTAGACATCCTGATAATTCCCGTGGTTTGATTCACGCTCGAGCACGGCCGTTTCTACTCCAACATTTCAGCAATTTTCTCTCGTGAATTTGAGTTGAGAATTTCCGCTTTGGACTGCGTGGGCCATTGATTGATCACTCATTTTTCACCGTTTCAAACCCTTCATCGGAAGCCTCCTCGGAACGAGTTTCATTGTTTGCATTCGTTTGCATGGATACTTTTTATTTTATTTTGACGATTACAATAGCGTTTATACTGGAATTTTTCGTTTTTTTTTTATAAACGTGTGTTTTCAGTAATTAGGACCGGTATAATTCTATTAGTTAAAGAATTTGTAATTTTCAAATAAGAATAATAACATTTAATTATATAATAATAAAAAGAAATATCGGAAGATTTGAGAAGAGAAACGGGAGGTGTTGTAACCACTAGGGAAATCAATAAACTGTATATGCGGACAAAAACATAACAATGATAATAATAATAATAATCATAATAATATACTACGAAGGATGAGCTTTCTAGTCATAGAAATTTTCAAAAATTCAGTAAAACGACTAACAATAACATTCTGATTATAGGGGAGACCGGGGCAAAATGGTATAGCGGGGCGTAATGGGACCGGGGCAAAATGGGACCGGGGTAAAACGGGTTTGGGGCAAAATGGAATAGTGAAAATCAACACTGCTGGAAAATACGTCATTGGGGCAAAACGGAAATGGGGCAAAATGGGCCGGAGAAAATCAGGCTCCTCGGAAAGAGCGGGTTGGGGCAAAACGGGATCGGGGCAAAATGGGACAGGAAAAATCGAAGACCACTAATTTCACGAGAGGCTGCGACACTTCATTTTTGTGTCTCATTTTGCCCCGATTCCATTTTGCCCCAATTTGATATTCCACTCCTCTCTGTCCCATTTTGCCCCTATCCCATTTTGCCCCAAATCAAGCACCCAAGAAACCTCATTTTTTGCTATGCCATTATGCCCTGATCCCATTCTGCCCCAGTGCCGTTTTGCCCCGGTACCGTTTCGCCCCGCTATACCGTTTTGCCCCGGTCTCCCCTATAATAATTATAATGATTAAATTATTGTTATTATACGATTAATGACACAATGGAATTGTCAGTCACTTTATTACATTTTTGAAAATTCCTCTGACCAGAAATTTTCTTTTTCTTCTAGTGAGGTCAATGAATATAGACATGAGACAAGATGACCGCAACGACAGAATGAAATAAAGTGAATACCACGAAAAAATAACAGTCAATACGGATAACGACAAATGTAAATGATCAAACTTATTCCAAGAATTTTTTCTGATCAAAGGGGCAAACCGTTAAAATGAATTATCAACGAATGATCGCTCTACCCGAATGCCCATATCCCAAATTCATTCGGCTAAAGCAATGTAACAATTATCTTTTTTTTTTCCTCTCGTTCAGTCGCATGAAAATATCTCTGCGGAACAGATTCGAGCGACTCATACGACCTGTCGTACCACATTTGTGAATTTCTCTTGTTGCAAAATACTGCGCTCTTTGCTTCCGCGTACCATTACCATCGACGTAAATCCGATCTCGTGAATTATTTATGGCTCGACGAGGATATAAAAAGCACTTTGTATAAATGAAGAATGAATAACCGTGCGCTTCAGAAATTGCAAATCCCCGACAATTCGTGAATTCATGAAAGCTCGTTAATTTACAGGTGAGCATTCATTTTTATTTTCATTTCTTTTATTTCGTCGACAGATTATTCAACATTTCGTTAGTCGTCAGAGTCTCGGTTCCGCTTGTTTCACGTGATTTCGGTATTTCGGTACCGGAAATCTGGATTGAAAAGTTTTCCAATTGTTACGAATCGGACGAATTATTTATGGTGATTTAAATGAATTATACCAACTTGAAACGGAAGTACGAACAATACGTTTTCTAAGATTTACGGATAATCGCTCGTGAATTCATAATCAGATGATAGAATATAAATATCACTGCGATAATTAATTGATTACGATCTCAATCGAGCGGAGGTCTTGACAATTCACATCAAAACGGTACAAAATTTCTCAACAAAAGCCTGAAATAAGACAAGTACGAAAATAAATTCATAATCGATATTCGACTGAAAATAAATGCATGTAAGAAAAGAAATATATATATATGAATATACATATGAATTGTACAAATATATGTAGACTGTATGAAATTTGCATATAAAAAATATATAGGCTGCATATAGTTCATACACATATTATTTATAGATTGCATACAGTCTATATACATATGTTTATATGTTTTTTGCGAGGGGCGTGTAAGAGTTTCAGCGTAAAAAAACACTTCATTTGCGATTTTTTTTCCATAAATATAGATAAAGCAAATTTATTTGAACCTTTTGTACATTATTAAGTATAATTTCAACAATATTCTATAATTTTTCATGCGAAAATATCGACAAACAAGTCGGTGAAAAAGCTTTTCCAATAACGTCTTTGGAAGAAGAGGATTTCCGGTGTTAACTGTATCTCAGCTGGAAATTATCTGAAATCGAAGATCATCAAAATTTAGTCAAAGTATTATCAAATCCTCTCCCCAACTTTCTCCGATTATAATTTTGTTCCTTTTTAAAATTTTCGGTGGTTATTTGAATTGAAAACTGCGATATTTCACGAAAAATGCTATCATTTTGTAAGTGGAAAATTTCCTTGATGTAAAAAAAAATGACTAACAACTTATCGTTATCGAGTAACGTACAAATTTTCATGTCACAAGGTATGTGAATGCGGTTTGAAGTGAGCGTAAAATTTTCAAAAAGCTTGGAAATAATCCATTTTTTTCGCAATTTCAGCAACTGTAATTCAAAGAATACAATCTGCGGTTTACACAAAAAGTATATTGTCGTAAAGGGAAAGAACATAACTTTCGAACAATATACATTTTAGTTGAGTAGATTCATCGTTCTCAAAATTCCTGTCGATAACTGAAAAAAAAAAAGGTCTAGAACAATGGTTTTTCGCTGGAATCTCGAAAACGCTTTTTTGGAAGAATGATCGAGTGTTATTTTCTTTCTCAACGATCCTAAATTAGTCTGTATGACATTTTTCTCATTGGGTTCGAGGCGGACAAAGAAAACTTTTCTAAGCTAGTGTTATTCAACCGACCACACGACCGCAATATTTGATTAAATGATAAAGACACAGATCAAGGACACGCAAGCCCAGTCAGTCTGATCAGTTATCATCCGACGTCCATAAATTAGTGGATCTAATAAACGGCGATGCACGCTTCCATCGAACGTCGCACGTCGCGCGCACTCGAGAGAGAGAGAGAGAGAGAGAGAGAGAGAGAGAGGGAGGGAGAGGGAGAGAGAGATAGAGCGAATGAGAGTGATAGGGTGTATATCCGACGAAACCGTCGACCACGTCGCAGCACGTTCCGATAATTAAAGGTCGTCAGAGCGTCGTTGGACCCGTACGATGTACGTCAGCCCGCGGCGTCGATGTGTTAATTGGAGATTACCATTAATTAAGCAACATCCACGTAACTATCGCGGCTCCATCTCGTCAACGCCTCAAATCGAATCGATCGACCGTTGTCGTCGTCCACGTCGTCGAGTTGGCACGCAGGCGGAGCAACGGGACAGACAGGATACGCTGAATAAAGTCTTCTTCATTGTGATACATACAGGGTGGACCATTTAAGGGGTTAAACCAGCTTAAGATTTTCAGAAAATCGAAAAAAAAAAATTGTCTTCCAAATTGATTGTTCATACTTACAAAAATATTTCAAGCGTTCAAACATATCAAAATTCAAATTATTTTTGGGGTTATAGCGATTGAAAGTTTTTTCAAACTGGTGGGCAAGATATCTCGAAATTTTTTCGACCGATTTTGATGAAATTTATGTCGCATAGTCTTCATATAAGATTATCTATGGTGCAGAATAGGATTTTAATTCATTCGATGCTTCATTCATTTTTTATCAAAATTTCAAACTCAAAATCTTTGTTAAAAAAAAAATTTTTCGAAACACCTGTAATTTCTACAAAAATTCAAAATAAACAATCTCTCCATGCTGGATTGTAGCTTTTCATTGATTTTGTGTAAAATGTGAATCTGTAATTGAAGTGGACGTTCCTATTGACCTGAATAATAATGTTGACCTCTAAATGACCTTGAAAGCCTTGAACCAAATGAAAAGTACGATGGCACAATGTTTCGCTCCCTTCGAGCAATGAAATTTTTCATGCAAACATCTTTATCTAAAATACATTGTTCTCGGGATATTCAGTGGTGTCAACTTAAATGGACCACCCAGTGTATACATATATAACAGCTGGCAGGGAGTTCCCTTCGCTGGCTCTTCATCTTGTCCTCGTTCCTGTCGTTACTCCACGTTATCTCCTGCCCCACTCTTACTCACATTATCGTTGCTCCTTTCGTTTCTCTTCCTCCGTCACGACGTCCTATTTCCGATACTACCACGGGCTAAACGCTCGTGAAGGAGCTCGCGCAGTGGGTTCACATATATATAGATACATATAGCTTATACAAAAGAGTTATATATGCAGATGCAACGTAACTCGACGTGGCCGTCGCCCAACGAATATCGGACTGAGTTAATCGATTGAAACCCGTTTGCGGTGTGGCATAGAAACGGCGATGGCAGTGGTAAAATTATATACATATATATATATGGCACGTTTCGCGAAAAAAAGCGCCTACCTCGAAGAAAAAAAATCTATTTCGACGTTTTCGATGCTAGCGACAGTCTTCTAATCGTTTTTTCACAATGAAAGCAGAATTAAGTTTTCACATGCAAAATTTGTATTGCTATTAAAGTGCAAAGAACGTCGTAAGTCGTAATCGTCCGTTTTGTGTCTCGTAGTCCGACTTTCGAGCTTTACCACGCGCAAGCTATCGGTGCTAGACATATGCCGTACTGAACTTTTTTGTAGAAAATTTAATTTTCTGCAACATTGTTCATGTGAACTTTTTGTCTGCATAGCGTCGTTTAGCCAGCATTTGCACGAGAAGATGAAAATTCATTGATTTCTTGTTATTAACATTTTTTTGGCAACAATCAAAAGGTTTAAACAACCTTGAAATTTGTCGTGGTGTCATCAACGCCAATATGAAAGATTTGACCCGCTGATTGGAAACGTTTCTCGGTTAATTTGGTTGAAAAACCCACGACGTTGGATGAAGTGGAGTGAGGTACGTAACTATACCTATATATGAGCGATTCCACGTGACTTCAGCCACTCAAAAAAAAAATTTTCCACAAATAATTTTAAAAAATTGAGCTATTTTTTTGCAATATATTCACCGAGTGCCGATTTTTTAAAAATTTTTTTGACGGTTTTATCGTTAATTAAAGTTTTTTTGTATTTTTCCGTTCAAATGGCTGTATCTTTGGCAGGGTTTGACGTATTTACATTTGTAAAAAACGAAAATGTGCGTCTTTTTAAGGCCTTCCAGAAAAAAATTACTTTAGATTCTATTGAGCAAGTTGCACGTCCGTTTCAGGGCAAAATATGCAAAAATATTTTTTTTCTCAAAAAATGCATTTTTTATTTTTTTTTTCAAAATTGCCCCGAATTCTGAATACCAAAAAAGAATTTTTGGTATTTTTTATATCGTGGGACCGGCAATCGGTAATGCGTAATTTTACCGATTTTATTAATAGATTTTTTACAGTTTGATTTTTTCGCTTTACGCGATTCAACGAGCATTGATTATCATTAATTTCTCTTTCAAGGAGGCTTCTGAACTCGCGTAAAGTGACTGGAGCCCATGAAAAAAAAAAAAAAATCAAACTGAAAAAAATCTATTAATGAAATCGGTAAAATTACGCATTACCGATTGCCGGTCCCACGATATAAAAAATACCAAAAATTCTTTTTTGGTATTCAGAATTCGGGGCAATTTTGAAAAAAAAAATTAAAAATGCATTTTTTGAGAAAAAAAATATTTTCGTATATTTTGCCCTGAAACGGACGTGCAACTTGCTCAATAGAATCTAAAGTAATTTTTTTCTGGAAGGCCTTAAAAAGACGCACATTTTCGTTTTTTACAAATGTAAATACGTCAAACCCTGCCAAAGATACAGCCATTTGAACGGAAAAATACAAAAAAACTTTAATTAACGATAAAACCGTCAAAAAAATTTTTAAAAAATCGGCACTCGGTGAATATATTGCAAAAAAATAGCTCAATTTTTTAAAATTATTTGTGGAAAAATTTTTTTTTGAGTGGCTGAAGTCACGTGGAATCGCTCATATACATTAATGTTCTGAATTCTGATTATCCGAAGCATTGACATTCGAAGCACCGAGCGATCTGAATTTTAGTCGTTATGAACATTGATCGTCCTGTTTTTTCACCCCCAGCCCAGTCCTTGGTGAAGGGGCTGAATTTCAGGAGCTGATGATTCCCCCCCCCCCCCCCCCACTCATCAACCACGTGAATTCGGGATCTCTTCAATCAGTCGTCCTGAATAATGTGACGCAAAAACGTTAGGTCTCGGTCGCCAATAACAACATTGTTGACACAACCCTAAATAAATATAGTAAAAAAAATTAAATAAAAAGTTAGGTCCATTTTTACGTGGAACGTGACATATGAGACGACCGAGAGGTAGAATTGCCCTCACGTCCAAACGCCTAGGCACTGCTGCGATATTGCTCCGAACTAGTGGAGCTCGATTGATCGCGCCTTAATTAGCATCCCCCTCGTCAATTTAGCCATGAGTGGCCATTGGACGACTCTTCGTCCGCTATCGCGAGGTCATCGTTGCTCGACTTTGTTTTTCTTTCCTCCTCGCTTGTTTTCCATCTGTGTTTGTGTTTTTCTTCCTGTTTTATCTGTTGCGTGCCTTCGGTGTCCACTTGAGATAAACACAAATGAAATTTGGTCGAAAGGACAATGGGTTTCATTGAGCAAGCTCTCACAGTCCTATCGCAGCTACGTGGCCAACGAACCAGCCCCCCCCCCTCCTCCCGACGTTGAAATGTCACGAAAAAATGCCGGGTCCACCTGACCCGTCGAAAACCGTACTTTTCCAAACCGTAGATTCTCAAGGAATAAAAAAAGTTTCTTCCGCCGAGTTTTTACTACGAGTTTCGTGAAGCATTTTTTGCCGCCTTCATTGTCGTACGTTCTCGGTGCCATTGATCTCTCTCTTTTTTCCGTTTCTTTCTCAACGATCTTTGCACCCCAAACTCGGCGAGCAAGCAAATTGATGTTGGTAGCCGGTTAAATGCGACTTTGGAGGATCGAAAGGACGTCGACTTTGGCTGCGCCGAGAAAAAGCGAGAGAGAGAGAGAGGGGGGGGAACTAGTTTCGTCGCACTCGACTTATAAATTCTCGTTGGTCTTTAATTTGGCAATGCCGCGCGATTGCCCGGACTAATCAGCAAGGGTTCAACATAGACTGACGGACCAGTTATTCAATTTTATATTTTCATTTGTTTTTAAGGTTCAGTATCTGCAAAGGGAGAAAAAAATGGAACCCTCACAACCCTTAGATCACTCGCGTGTCTGTCCGTCTGATCGTCCGTCTTAGTAGATTTTTTTAGAAACCATGCGACGTAGAAACTTCTCGAATTTGGCATAGTAATGCATTCAAATGAATTTACATATTATGCACCGATCAACACTTTAAAATATTCATATGAGAATTCAAGAGGCGGAAAATTTGGTGGTGAAATTGTTTTTCATTGAATTTTATATATCATGTTGAGTATCGTTTGAAAGGGCTTGTTATGTGCAACAGACGAATATTTTTTTTATAAATTCAAGCAGCGTGTATAAGAACATATTTTGAACGATATTCTGAAATAGAGCAGACAACCCCCCCCCCCTCTACTTCTCTTAATTTCAAAAAAACTACTGGACATAGAATTTGGAAAAAATCAGGGAATATAAAGCCGTGCTTGTAGCTTGCAGAAAAATTATAACGAAAGTCCTTGGGCTTGTAGATTTCTAGAAATTAATTTCACAAAAACCTATCAATTGATTTGGGGTCGACAGCGATAATGCGATAAACCATAGTGGCCACATAGCCAGACCGTAGGTGGCCTTCTGGGAAGCGCGGTGCGGGAGATGAGAAAAAAATATGGTACGAAACTCTCTGCGTGTGAGTCAAAATCGCACTTGACCAACTTTTTAAGTTTTATTCTTTGTTTGGTTTTTATTGGTTTTTTTTTTTTTTAATTTTTACTTTTCATTCACTGGCATTACTGATTATTTTTCGTACACATCTTGTGCTTGCTGTTGGATAACCATCATGCATTTCATTCTCCAAAGGGGTGAACATTTTGGCTCATTCTCGACCCGTTTTAGTGCAGTCGAGAAATATTCATAACTGTCTGTGAAATTTATCAGAAATATATATTGTCCCGGTCGGACGGAGATTGCTCGATAACCGTGAATGATGGATATAAATGTACTCATTTATTTTATACGAGCCGATTGATTGCGCTTATGAAAATACGTAATTACTGATTTGAACATTTATCGATTTATCGTCGCTGGCTAGTAGTTTGAATCAGGACTTCTCAGCTTTTTTTTCATACACAGAAATTGTCTATTCATCGAAAAATTCATTGTAACGTGAAGCGGAAAAATTTAAGTACGAAACACCTTTTTTACTCTGATGCGCCGTCAAAAATTAGCGTTTAAAATAAATTTCGAAATTTATTTTAAACGCAATACAATATCTCAGACATGGTGTAAATATTATTCTGAAGGTGTCTTATAAGCTTCGTTGAGTCATTTTTTTCTACGCAATTATGTGGACTCAAAGTTTGAATAATAAAAAACTCGAGTTTGGGCCTATTGTGATAAAATTTATTTTGTTCGACGATAAAAATATGAAAATAATTTTTTCATCCCCCAGATCATATCAATATCTTCCGATAGATATTCTAGAGTAAGTTTGAAAAAATAAATTATTGAAGATAATTTAGTTTCATGTAAATTGCGAATGAAGGAAATAAAAAAGCAATGAACTCCAGTTGCAATTGAATTTCAATAATATTGCAATTTTATCGAAATGCAGTTTTACCGAAAAATTACACTTTCAGACTTTTTTTTTTCATAACCTACATTTGTCACTAAATTTCTTTATTTACTATCATTCATTTATGACAATCTCGATCGTAAAATCTTAATTTTTTCAATCAATAACAATTCCAACAATGAATAATATTTCATGTGATTAACAATTACGAGAAATTATTTTCAGTTTCGACGGATTGAAAAAAAACAATAAATGCATAAGACGCAATGAGATTCGTCGCTGCATTGCACGGAGAAAGACTCCAATTCCAGTCGATCAGAACCACTTTTAGATTGAGATTTAAGATTCAATATTTATTTTCGTAACAATGCGATATTCAAATGGGATAATCATCGTTTGAATGATTACAGCTGAAGGAATACACCCTGACGGAAACGTATCACGAGGACGAGGTCGAGATGGAATTCGTGAGCAGCGAGAATCAACATCCTGGACCGGCTACACCACGTGGTATCGATCCGAACCGAGAATTGAACGAAGCGATTGCGGAAGAACGAAGGGAAATGGACACCCAGAGATACAGGTAATCCTCAATCTATTACACAACGTCTACTCTAATCCTCTCCGACAAGCTACACTTTCTAGTTTTATTTTCCTCACCGAATCCATTTCCATCTCCCTACTATATATACATATATATATATATCTATATATATATATTTTTTTGTATTCACTTTATACGATTGACAAGCGTATAACCGGCAACTCGGACGTAAAAAGAGTTTATGCGAAACAACGATTGTCTACCGGTCTGTGCACACAATTCCGAAAAAAAAAAAAAAAAGATTTACCAGAAATTATTTTCCATCGATATTTCGTTGAATAACAAAAACTAATTAAGAGGCAATTAAAAAAACAAAATCACTTCTTTTGCTTTAATCCATTGCTTTTAAATTTTCAGGTTACCGAATCTTTGTGCGTCCAAAAAAAAATGATTAACCATTAATCCACAACTAGGGTCGCGAGTGACCCCACCTAAAACTTCTTCCAACATTTTGATTTTTTTTATGATCATATTGTTTGAACAAATGATTCCCTCAGCAAGATAACGATTGATCATTATATTAAGATGGTTGATAAGATTTAGTGAATGTTTTTGCATTTTTTGGAGCTTTTTAGCGTTGTCCGATAAATCGAGTCGGATTTTTGAAGCATCAAAAAATTTATGGTCACCGTTTTTGGTCGATCTACGATTTTTCTAGCTCCTTCCGCATGCACGAATACCGACTGATAACGTTTTACGCCCTCTGTTCGTAAAATTTCAAGCTACACTTTGACTCACTGCCAAGTCGAAAAATTCTTTCATTACAATTTCAGACATAAAAATCCATCGTGTTCCATAAAAGCTTCGGTTGACAGTACGTCCAATTGCACAATCAAAACTTTACCATTTTTACATAATTCATTGATATTTCATTCAACTTGAACGATTATAAACTATTAAAGTACAAATCGAAAAGACGTAGAAAAAAGACTTTGAAGAACATCGAGAAGCTTTGTTTTTTAACATTAAAATAAAATTTGTTGAATTCTATAAAAACATTTGTAATGTTGATGAAAAAAAGCTCCACGAGGTCCTCCAACGTTTTTTTTTTTTCAACATTACCAATTTTTTAACGAAATTTAACAAATTTTTATCCCAGAAGTGAAAATATCTAAATTCAACAAAACAATCAATTACCAAGTTAACCGATCAAAATCGAAATTAACAACGTGGAAATGTGCAATCTGATCGTTCGATCGATTTTGCAATATCTCACAACGTTCGCAAAAACGGAAATCCGGGAATGAGCAAATTTACCGGGAAACTAAATTACCGAGATTCGAGAGGCCACACGTTGTACGCAATAATGTACGTGCGCGTTATCCACACTCTATTTCCGGATATTTAATTCTCACGATGCTCGAGAGGCCCGAGCTCTCGGTTTCAACCAAATTGGAACTTGTACTAATAAGGTAGAACGGTTGAAGAGCCGCCGCGACCCTTCCAACGAGATACAACCTTCCCGAGAAAGAGACGGGAAGCTCTCTCGGCATATTAAAACTCGAGCGTACTCGTATCTGGTCCGTGACGACGTCGACGGCCACTCTCTCGCAGAATCCACACGCGGCAAGTATGAGCGAAAAAAAAAAACCGGAGGTATAAGATTTCTAGGGCGAGAGTTATTTTTTTTCTTCCAAAAATAGAACACGCGCCTGGAAGTGGATGAAAGGTACGCCTGCGCGTTACGAAAATCGTCGTGTGAGTGTGATTCATAATTAGTTTGAACTGCAATTTTGTTCAAATTTCGAGAGTACTTGTGAAGAAAGTATTTACTAGAGCTTGAGAGAAGCTTTTCCGCAAAAAAAATGTTGTTCTCGTCTTTTTTTTTATGAAAAACTAACGAAAAATGGGGGAAAAAATCTTTGAAGAATGTTGAAATACCGCCGTTCGTCATTTTACATGAAAGCTTTTTTTTTAATTAATGCACTAAACACTTGAAAAAAGAAATCGTCGATATCATTATTCGTTTAGTCAGAAAAGAATATTGAATTTTAACGCAGTCATGATAGATATACTGCCTTAAGGGGGCTGAGGCTCAGTCACCTTAAACATTGAAAAAAATTTTTTTTTTTTGGGTGATATGATCAATCTGAATTTTTCATCTGTTTAATCCTTGCCTATAATTAGCTATGTTTTCAAATTGTTCAGAGCCGTATAGAGCGTCAATCACAGGTTTTTTCACTTTTCGTAGCTTTCGGACGATACGATTCGACAGATTTTCAATTCTGACATCTCATTTACTTCGTAACAGAGTTCATTCCTGGATGAGTGTGGGAATTTGAGATGCGATGTATAATAAATTTATGTCAACCTAGTATTCAATTGTTTATCCGAGAAATCACAGAAAGCTTGTTTTTTATTCACACTAGAGGTTGCCACGATGTCCAGAGAGCGTAGAAAAATAAATCCCATCTTTTACGAAGAAAATGAGATGTCAGAATTGAAAATCCGTTGAGTCGTATGGTCCGGAAGCTACAAACGACAAGTAAAAAATTTGGTGACAAATCTCACAGCGTTCGAATGTTTTATTGACCATGGAATATGACCATGGAACAATTGAAAGCGATAGCTGAGTATAGGTATTTTATAAGGGTAAAATCGATTTCTAATTTGGATTGCTCATATCACGAAAAAAAAAAATTAATTTTCTAGGTGACTCAGCCCACTCAATGATCTGCTACATTGAAAAATATGTTTTTTTGTGTTCCAATGCAGTATACAATCGATTGTCTCAATTGCATTTTCTGACAGGTATAGGGAATCAATCTCCATTGACTTGGAAAAAAAAATGTGCGTACCACAGGCTACAATAAGTTGATGTAGTCACTTCAACAGCAAGTCCTAGTGAACATCTTCTAGAATCCGAGTATATTAGGTCTGCTGGCTAACAGATGATTTCTTTTTTTACCATCTTCATGGATGGAAAATGGTGGAGACAGATGGCTGGGAAAGAAAGGAAAAAATAAAATACTAAATGGAGTAAGAGAGGCAGAGGGTTTGTGGTCTTTATGAACATTTGGGTGAAAAGGATGTAGTAGGTATATCGTGTTTATAGAGCGGCAAAAGCCGTAACAGCCCGAGGATGGAGATTCGAGCGACAATGTCTGAATGTACCGTGCAAAGAGCTTCGGAAATGGAGCGCACTCGTTGGCTTTTCTACCGCGAACCTGCGGTGCCGTCACGACGACCGACAAAACGGCCTTGGGAGACGCTCGTCTCTCCCTCTCTTTCTCTCTCTCTCTCTCTCTCTCTCTCTCTCTTGCCCTCTCTACTTTCCTCTCGCGTTTCCTCCTAATATTCCTGTCTCAAAAGAAGCATGTTCTTAAGATTTTTTTTCCGGCCATACAAATAGTGTAAATTTATTCAATCAATGTCCATATAATAATACAACATTTAAACAATATTTTCCTCAATTTTCTTTCCAAAATATTGGAAATTGAGCGGGTGACAGTGAATCTCCGGAGGTGCCTCGAAAAACAGTTTGCAGTGTTCATCATAACTTGCGAAAGAATTATCTAAAACAAAAAAATCAAAATGCATTAGTTAAGGAAGATGTTTCTCGAGGTAATCACGAGGGGATTTTATTTGATTTTTGAATTTTTTTTTTTTTTGCAGCACTTGGAAGCAAAAAAACCGATTTTCGCAATAAAAATCAGCTAATTTCGTGGTGTAACGTTAATAATTATTTTGAAAAAAGCTCTCGATAATACCTGGTGAATTGTGTGAAAAAGTAGTGTGCAAAATTTCAAAATGATCGGTTCAGTAGATTTTGCGTTATCGTGAACACGGACTTCAAAATTGTCAAGTTTCAGGAAAACGCTTTGTACTTTGCTCACTCGTCGCACGGCCCGGAGCAACGGACAGTCAAATACTCGTAACGTCGTCAATTTTGCTCCAATCGACTCAACTTTCTCACACAATATTCTCGAGATATTATGCATTCACTCGTAAAAATATTTTTTTTTCTTTTTTAATGTTAATACCTTACCCCACCTTTAAGGTGATGGACGACATCTTCCGAGTGTGAGAGACACAGCACTATCGGCGCTCGCTACGGAGCGAGAGAGAAGGAGAGACTTTATGTCGTCCATCGTCTTAAGGCCTTATTTGTTTATTTTTCTGATTTTTTTTTTCACATATACTCAACCATGTGCATAGATGATACGTAAAGAAAAATGTTGTCGGTATATGAGTCATTTTTGTTTCAACCGCGTTAAGAAAAGTAGCTTCGAAAATCGGCGAAATCGAGTATATAAGACCCAGAGATGGGCATTCATTCGATGAAAATGTATTTGAAAATACTCTTCGAAAATACAAAATGATAATGAATTTGATCGTTTATTAAATATTTAAATTCATTGTATAATAATAATTTACGTAAATTGATCATACACTACCGTCGGATATTATCAGGACACTAGCGAGGCGTGCTCGCGGAAATAACTTCTGTCTTTGAACGTCGATACCTTCGCGACAAATGAATCTAGAAACTTTTTCGAAGCACCGCTAGAAAGGTCATGAATATTTGAATCCATTGATATTTTTTAAATAATATTTCAATCGCTGAGCACTGAGATAATGTATAAAAAAGATTAAAAAAGAAATCGGTTTTTTCCGAAATTTTCTACCTCGACTTCAACCCATGGCCAAAGTAAGGAAAAATTTTTTAGAAAGTTGCAACTTCTCACGCATGATCTCTGAAACCTTACCTGTAATTCGAGCTCAAAAAGTATGAAAAATCTTCAGCGGTTCTTGAGTAATCACGAAAATTGTGCGGGCGTGCGTAAGTCGAGCGCGGGCCATCGATTGCACGAGTCGACGGTCTCGCTCGCTTGTTTTCTCGGGGGAGCAGGATCGAAACGGATCACGAGCGCAGCGGGCGCTTGTATGGAGTACCCTTGCGAAAGCATGTTATATATAGCCAAAACAATAATTTTAATATTGCAAGGAAAAATTAAACTGTTATAAATAATGACAATAAAATTTAAAGAATATCGTCAGTTCAAACGTAATTACGCACGAAAATAAATTGTTAAACGTATAAAATACTTTTTTCATTCGAACAAGAACAAATTTTTTAATTTATTTTTAACGACGATAGATTATAATATTTCTTCCAAACGTCTTGAAGAATATAAGTACGGAAACGTTAAACGAATTAACAGATAGAATGCCGGCTGTCTGCAAAGCGGTGATTTGAGCCAAGGGCGGTTACTTCGACGAGTCGAAAATTTAAAGAAGCTGTTATCGCAATATTATAATCTATCGTCGTAAAAAAGTATCTATTATCTATTATAGATATAAAAGTATCTATTATCTATTATCTATTATCTATTATCTATTATCTATTATCTATTATCTATTATCTATTATCTATTATCTATTATCTATTATCTATTATCTATTATCTATTATCTATTATCTATTATCTATTATCTATTATCTATTATCTATTATCTATTATCTATTATCTATTATCTATTATCTATTATCTATTATCTATTATCTATTATCTATTATCTATTATCTATTATCTATTATCTATTATCTATTATCTATTATCTATTATCTATTATCTATTATCTATTATCTATTATCTATTATCTATTATCTATTATCTATTATCTATTATCTATTATCTATTATCTATTATCTATTATCTATTATCTATTATCTATTATCTATTATCTATTATCTATTATCTATTATCTATTATCTATTATCTATTATCTATTATCTATTATCTATTATCTATTATCTATTATCTATTATCTATTATCTATTATCTATTATCTATTATCTATTATCTATTATCTATTATCTATTATCTATTATCTATTATCTATTATCTATTATCTATTATCTATTATCTATTATCTATTATCTATTATCTATTATCTATTATCTATTATCTATTATCTATTATCTATTATCTATTATCTATTATCTATTATCTATTATCTATTATCTATTATCTATTATCTATTATCTATTATCTATTATCTATTATCTACCGTTCCATATTATCAGGACACTTGCCAAGCGCGCTCGCGAAAACAACTTCTGTGTTTGAACGTCGACAACTTCGCGACAAAGAAAGCTAGAATTTTTTTGGAAGCACCACTGGAAAGCGTATGGAAAATCGGATCGATCAATATTTTTTTAATAATATTTCCGTCACTGACCACTAAGTTAGCGTGTGAAGAAGATAGGAAAAAAATCAGATTTTTCGAAAATTTTATATCATGATTTCAACTCACTGCCGGAGTCAGGAAAATTTTTTTAGGAGTTTGAAATTTCTCACACGTCATCTCTGGAACCTTACCTGTAATTCAAGCCCAAAAACCGAAACAGGACCGAAACGGATCATGAGTGCAACGGGCGCTTGCACGGGGTACCTTTACGTATGTATACTCACGTAAGGGTACCCCGTGCAAGCGCCCGTTGCACTCATGATCCGTTTCAGTCCTGTCTCCGCAAGAAAACAATCAATCGCGACCGACAACGCGTGCCATCGAAATCCCGCGTGCGGCCCATGCATGCCTGCACAATTTTTCTAATAACTCAAGAACCCGTAGAGATTTTTATACTTTTTGGGCTCGAATTACAGGTAAGGTTCCAGAGATTACGTGTGAGAAATTTCAAACTCCTAAAAAAATTTTCCTGACTCCGGCAGTAAGTTGAAATCACGATATAAAATTTTCGAAAAATCTGATTTTTTTCTGTTTTGACCGAAACCGAACATATATATATATATGTATCTGGAGTTGGGTGATTGAGGATCGGCGTTCCGGGAACGGGTTTGGAATAACGTGGGCGAACACGTAATAATTTCTCGTTCGTTAACACAATTTTTGTTTAATCGTGGCTTATTATTTTCTTTTCACACACTTTTTCCACGCAGCGTACACAAGATAAAACAAACAAATAAAAAAAAACTGATATACAACGATCGTATCCGAAAGAAAAAAAATTACTCCTTTTTTTTGATGATTTCGTTATCGACGTAACGATTTGAGGAGAACCGAAAAAAAAAAAAAATGCACTGCTTCGAACTCGACGATAATCGATCAAATTATTATCATCGTCAGTATCAATATTAACGTTTCCGAATCGTATTTCCGCAATTTATCGAATTATTCCGCGTCTTCGGTATCGTCACCGTTTCGATAGATCCGAGGTCGTTGATCGAATGCGAATTTTTGGAATTTGACCAACGCCGCGTCGCGAAAAATTTTGTGAGATCCCCCTCCGTCCGAGGTAGTACTCGTAGCGCCGCTGCGCGTATCGAGGGAGCCACCTCCTGGGCCCGACAATTCCCAAACATTCTCCCCGCCGTCTGAAATGTTATTTGAAGACCACCATCTCACTGTGAACAGGCAAACCGTATTAGCATTCGTCAGTGGGAAGGGGTACCGGTAACAAAACTAATTTCGCGATAGGCCTCTTATATTCCGAGCATGCAGTCTTGATAGACACGACCCGAGTAAGACCATCCGACCCTGGATGCAATTCCACGACTCTTGCAAGTGGCCATTTTGATGCAGGAAACCGTTCATCCGCCACTAAGACCATTGATCCGACCTTGATCTTATTAAATGGATGGTGCCACTTCGAAAAAGCCTGGAGTTGTTGTAGGTATCCCATTGACCACTGTTTCCAAAACTGTTGGAGTTTATGCTGAATAAGTTTCCACCGATCGAGCCGAGATACTTTGACGTCGTCCAATGATGGTTCCGGAATCGTGGTAGGAGCTTCACCGATTAGAAAATGCCCAGGGGTCAAAACCGAAAGATCATCCGAGTCCTCCGACAGTGGTTCCAATGGCCGAGAATTCAGTACCGACTCAACTTGAGTAAGAAGAGTCGTAAGTTCTTCAAACGTCAGTAGAGTATCCCCGATGGTTCTTTTCAAATGAAACTTGACCGATTTTACCGCAGCTTCCCACTTTCCACCGAAGTGTGGAGCGCCTGGAGGATTGAATGACCATTTTGTTCCGTCATTTAACAGCAGTGCATTCAACTGACCCGACTCCTTTAACCCCGACGCGAACAATTTTTGTAGCTGCTTGTCAGCTCCGATAAAGTTTGTTCCGCAATCCGAATATAAATTTTTACAGCGTCCTCGCCTCGAGGTAAATCTCCGATAAGCCGATATGAAGCCATCCGACGTATAATCCGAAACGATTTCAATGTGCACCGCTGATGTTGCCATACACACGAAGATGACCAGCCAACCTTTATATGATTTGTGCCCGCGACCCTTCCAGGATTTCAGAGATACTGGACCAGCATAATCAACGCCCGTGTTTTGAAACGCCCGAGCTGGGGTGATCCGAAAGGATGGCAATTGCCCCATCAGCTGCTGAGCTCTCTCACCGCGCTGACGAGCACACGTTACACACTTCAAGATGTACGATCGTATAGGAGAGCGACCGCCGAGAATCCAATAGTTCTGCCGAATTGTAGCTAATGTGAGCTGTGTGCCGCCATGGAGCGTTCGAAGATGTGCTTCCCGAATGATTAATTTCGACAACTGCGAATCACGCGGTAGAATTATTTGATTTTTGCTCGCTACCGATATTTGAGCGAACTTGAGTCGTCCACCTACTCGCAAAATACCTTGTCTATCGATGAAAGCCGTTAAACGAGTGAGTGGATTAGCTTTTCCGAGGATATTTCCGACCGATAAAATTTTCAATTCCGAATGAAAGTATGCCTTTTGTGTTGCTTTCACCCAGTAACACCTAGCTAACTGCAGATCACCAGGGTTGAGGGGGTTATACATTGAAGAAGCTTTAACTTTTCGAAATCGAGAAATTGCCCGCTGACAAATAGCAGTAATCCGAAGTAACTTCCCGATTGAAGAATACCGATCTACTAGCTCCCACAGAAGTTGAGCTCTTGCTCGTGCGAGAAGTAGGATTCCCGGTTTCTCTTCTGACTGCATCGAAGGGTCCGGTTCTGACTGGATTGTTGGCCAGAAAGCTGGTGGGTCTGACAACCATGGTGGTCCGGTCCACCACAGCTTGTGTTTCACCAATTGTGAAGCCGATAAACCTCGCGAGGCACAGTCCGCAGGATTCTCCTTGCCTGGAATTAATCTCCACTGACTGTGCGGCACCAATTCTTGAATTAACTGTACCCGATTCTTCACGTATTCCTTCCAGCGTGAAGGATGTGAGTTAACCCAGGCAAGTGTAACCGAAGAATCTGTCCAAAGAATTGCCGGAACGTTTGACAATTCGAGCTGTTCCTGCACGTGCTTGGTTAACTTTGCAAGTAGAAGTGCCGCTGATAGCTCCAATCGAGGAATTGTAAGTTTCTTGAGAGGCGCTACCTTGGTTTTTGAACTCACGAACGCGATGTTACAGTCGCCCCGAATGTTTGTGATTCGTAGATATACAACAGCTGCCATGGCTAGTTGTGACGCATCCGAAAATCCGTGAATTTCTACCGATGATTGGTTATCCAAACCGAGCCACCGAGGGATGATAATTGCCGAAAGCTGGACTAATTCTTCTCTAAATTTGAACCAACTTTGCTCCGTCACTGGAGAGACTGCGTCGTCCCAGCCAAGCTTATCGATCCATAAACTCTGCAAAAGAATTTTTGCTCGAGTAACAACGGGAGACAGAAATCCTAAGGGGTCGAATAACTGAGCAATCTCCGAAAGAATTACTCGTTTTGTTATCGTCGAGGTACCAGGAGTATTTGCCGAGAATGTGAAGCTGTCTGAAAACGGGCGCCAAATCAACCCGAGTATTTTTGTTTCCGACTCTTCATACGTTCTTTGATCTTCAGAAATACTCTCAGGCGCAAAACTTCGTAAAAAATCCGAAGAATTACTTTGCCATTTGGCCAAGGGAAAGCCACCCGACTTACAGATGCCCTGTACTTGATGCGCGACTTGTATCAACTCGTCTACCGAACTTGCCCCGCCACAAATGTCGTCCACATAACGACCGAAAGTTAATGGACCAACTGCCAAGGGATATTTCTTCCCTTCATCCTCGATTAGCTGAAGCAAAACCCGAACAGAAAGAAATGGAGCAGGCCTTGTACCGTAGGTAACGGTAGTCAATTTATACACCTGCTCCCCGCCATTCGAGTCAATCCAAAGGATCTGTTGTAGAGGCAGATCCTCCTCATGAACCCGAATTTGTCGAAACATTTTTGTGATGTCCGTCATGAAAATGTGTCTAAATCGCCGAGACCAGAGCAAAACATCGGCAAGATCACGCTGTAATTTTGCCCCAGTATGCAGAATGTCGTTCACCGATTGTCCCGTAGTGGTTTTGCTGGAACCGTTGAACACAACTCGAAGTTTTGTTGAGGCACTCTGGGGTCGAAGAACTCCATGGTGCGGAAGAAAGTACGAGCCCGATTGATTAACCGAATGGATAAATGATCGTTCGAGCGGGACCTTCAACCCTCCTGACACCGAAGCATCATGTGCTAAAGTCATCCCGCCATCCCGACCACCGACCCGACTGATATCCCGACCCGACACAGCTCGCATATGACCGAGTCTCTCGTATTCTTTCATGAATTCCGAATATAAATTGAAATAAGTTTCATCCTGCACGAATTTTCGAAGAAGGCGATTCAAGCAAGCATGTGCAACCGAATACGAACTACCGAGACTATCTCTTGCCGAACAAAGAGGTAGGCGTACGATATAACGACCTGAGCTATCCCTCGAGTGCGTTTTCCGAAAGTGTTGCTCACATTCCTCCTCGTCTGGTGTTAGCTCTACTGAAGATGTACAACCCACTTCCTCCTGTACCCAAAATTTTATCAAAACTTCGCGAAGATCATCATGATCGACCGACACATGCGACGAGAAACGAACCGATAACGATGAATCCTCAATTGGACCTAGTACGACCCATCCGAATTTGGTTAGCTGCGCGATTGGATCGTGCAATCCGCCCTTACGTACATCTGATTCAATAATTTCTCCGTAAACATCTGCTCCGAGCAGAATCTCAATCTCCGATGGAATCAGATACTCTGGATCCGCTAGCTGAAGTCCTTGTAGGTGATTCCATTGATGACCTTGGACCGAAAACGATGGAAGAGATCCCGTGATCCTTTTGATTGAAAGGGCTGAGAATCTCAGGACAAAATCCGAAAGCCGAGACTGAAGTATCACTTCGACTTCATCCAGAACAGGCCCAGTAGGCAATCCGCCAATACCGATGATAGACAAGGTAGACCGCGACTTCGGCAACCGATTTTGATCGACCAATTTTGAGGCAATAAGCGAAATCTCCGAACCCGGATCAATTAACAGTTTTACCTTGTGTGATGCACTACCGTTGACGAGAAGCTGCGCTTCACACGTTGCGAGTAGAACTCCGGTCCGAGATGATACTGCCAAATGATTGATGGTCCGAGAATTGTCTAACTGGGCGGCGCATCCCTATGCTGAAGATGTACTCCGACTCGATGTTCCTGATGATGGGTCCGATGGTTGATTACGGATCGATGATTGTCCCGAAGATTGTGTTTGACTCGACGGTGTGATGCTGTCACCCAACGATGTCGATTTTGTGCTGGGCCGATGTGATGCAGAGTCAATCGTGTGCACCAGAGTGTGATGTTTTTCACCACACAGCTGACACCTTTTTTCACTCGTGCATGCTCTCACGCTGTGCTGCCCTAAGCAATTGTAGCACAAATACTTTTTTCCGACCACCTGCCGACGTAATACCGCTGTAAGCGCCCGAAAATTTGCGCACGATCCGATGTAGTGATCAGCATTACAATAGGAGCATTTCCGAGTTGATAATGACGATGTGGGAGCTTGAACGACGTTGACCTTCGCTCCCGCCCGTACAGCCACCGATGCCGAGTGTTGCCGTGAGGATGAGTTGATTGTCTGCCGCGATGATATAAAGCCCGCCGAGGATGCGCTTTCGATGCTTTCCATAGCCCGCGCCCTACCCGTCAAGAACTTTTGGAGGTTAGCTAAGGTGGGATATTCACATGTTGTTCCGATTTGGCATTCCCACGCTTCCCGAATCTTGCTCGATAGTCGTTGTACTATGGTGTACACGATGATAGGATCCCACGTGTCAGTGGCTATCCCTAGCTTGCTCAACTTGACCGTTGATTCCGACGTTGAATTCATGAGTTTGAGTAGCTCTTTTGCCGAATGAGAGCTCATGGCTGGTGCACCGAGTAAAGCGTCCAATAATTTGGTAACCAATAATCTCTTATTTTCGAACCGACTGGTGATTTTTTGCCACGCAATTTCGAATGACTCATCCGTAATCGAAAGGCTGTCAATCAGCTGGGCCGCTTCTCCCGTTAGACACGTTTTCAGGTAATGCATCTTCACTACCGGGCTAATGTCTTCATTCTCGATAACCATAGACTTGAATAAGTCTCGGAACGACGTCCATTCAGAGTACTCACCAGTGAATTTGGGCAATTGCATCTCGGGAAACATCGTCCGAGGAGCCGACGATTGATGTGTGACACTGTGATTTCTACGCAGAGTCTCCGACAACTCCACTGAATCGGCGTTCTCAGAGAGCCTCTGCACCAACCGACTACGCGCAGTCGCGTATTTTTCCAGACATACATCATACACTTGAGTTTTTATATATGCATGTTCCAGAATGATGGGGTCTTTGGACAAGACCAACTTTTCATGTTGTTGTTCGAACTTTGCCCAATATTCGTCAAGAGTGTCCAATTTTGATTGCAACTCCCCACTGCCTCTTTGCCCGAATTCGTCACTGCCCGTTTCCGCGTGAATTTTCGCAATAATTCTCGCCCGACTTGCTTGCAAATTCACCCTTCCGTCAACCGATGACATGTTTGGGTAGATTGAAACACCAACCGAAGAAAAAAATAAATAAAAATAGAATAAAACTAGAGTAATGGATAATATTGTTACCGAGAAAAAAATATCGAATGGTCAGCGTTGACCGAATAGGTATGTCAAGACCAAGTAATGCTACCTGTTCGAAAAAACCGCACGACCAAAATAGGTAAACACTGTTCAAACTGAATTCACACTGAATAAAGGTGCGATCCCACCGAAGATAAACCGATGTTCGTAGCCCGACGAAATACGACGCGACAAAGGAGATGATGAGAACGTGCCGAGAATAAATGTATTATTTCGAAATAATATTTCACGTTATTCAGTCACTTGTAACGATACCGAACTGCGACAATGATCAAGCTCTTTGTCGTACCGAAAGCTCTCGCTCATGTAAACAATCCGCCCGGACCGACACCGCTGTCGCCTCACACACACACTATCCGGCTCGAAGGACCACAATGTTTTGACCGAAACCGAACATATATATATATATGTATCTGGAGTTGGGTGATTGAGGATCGGCGTTCCGGGAACGGGTTTGGAATAACGTGGGCGAACACGTAATAATTTCTCGTTCGTTAACACAATTTTTGTTTAATCGTGGCTTATTATTTTCTTTTCACACACTTTTTCCACGCAGCGTACACAAGATAAAACAAACAAATAAAAAAAAACTGATATACAACGATCGTATCCGAAAGAAAAAAAATTACTCCTTTTTTTTGATGATTTCGTTATCGACGTAACGATTTGAGGAGAACCGAAAAAAAAAAAAAAATGCACTGCTTCGAACTCGACGATAATCGATCAAATTATTATCATCGTCAGTATCAATATTAACGTTTCCGAATCGTATTTCCGCAATTTATCGAATTATTCCGCGTCTTCGGTATCGTCACCGTTTCGATAGATCCGAGGTCGTTGATCGAATGCGAATTTTTGGAATTTGACCAACGCCGCGTCGCGAAAAATTTTGTGAGATCCCCCTCCGTCCGAGGTAGTACTCGTAGCGCCGCTGCGCGTATCGAGGGAGCCACCTCCTGGGCCCGACAATTCCCAAACATTTTCCTATATTTTTCACACGCTAACTCAGTGGTCAGTCACAGAAATATTATTAAAAAAATATTGATCGATCCGATTTTCCATACGCTTTCCAGTGGTGCTTTCAAAAAAATTATAGCTGTCTTTGTCGCGAAGTTGTCGACGTTCAAAGACAGAAGTTGTTTTCGGGAGCGCGCTTGGCAAGTGTCCTGATAATATGGAACGGTGGATAATAGATAATAGATAATAGATAATAGATAATAGATAATAGATAATAGATAATAGATAATAGATAATAGATAATAGATAATAGATAATAGATAATAGATAATAGATAATAGATAATAGATAATAGATAATAGATAATAGATAATAGATAATAGATAATAGATAATAGATAATAGATAATAGATGATAGATGATAGATAATAGATAATAGATAATAGATAATAGATAATAGATAATAGATAATAGATGATGGATAATAGATAATAGATAATAGATGATAGATAATAGATAATAGATAATAGATAATAGATAATAGATAATAGATAATAGATAATAGATGATAGATAATAGATAATAGATAATAGATAATAGATAATATATAATAGATAATATATAATAGATAATAGATAATAGATAATAGATAATAGATAATAGATAATAGATAATAGATAATAGATAATAGATAATAGATAATAGATAATAGATAATAGATAATAGATAATAGATAATAGATAATAGATAATAGATAATAGATAATAGATAATAGATAATAGATAATAGATAATAGATAATAGATAATAGATAATAGATAATAGATAATAGATAATAGATAATAGATAATAGATAATAGATAATAGATAATAGATAATAGATAATAGATAATAGATAATAGATAATAGATAATAGATAATAGATAATAGATAATAGATAATAGATAATAGATAATAGATAATAGATAATAGATAATAGATAATAGATAATAGATAATAGATAATAGATAATAGATAATAGATAATAGATAATAGATAATAGATAATAGATAATAGATAATAGATAATAGATAATAGATAATAGATAATAGATAATAGATAATAGATAATAGATAATAGATAATAGATAATAGATAATAGATAATAGATAATAGATAATAGATAATAGATAATAGATAATAGATAATAGATAATAGATAATAGATAATAGATAATAGATAATAGATAATAGATAATAGATAATAGATAATAGATAATAGATACTTCTATTATTAGATAATTATCTAATATCTATTAGATAATTATCCACTAATAGATAATTATCTATTATCTATAATTACACTACCGTCGGATATTATGAGGACACTAGCGAGGCGTGCTCGCGGAAATAACTTCCGTCTAATAAAATTTAAAAAATATCGTCAGTTCAAACATAATTACGCACGAAAATAAATTGTTAAACGTATAAAATACTTTTTTCATTCGAACAAGAACAAATTTTTTGATTTATTTTTAACGACGATAGATATTTCTTCCAAACGTCTTGAAGAATATAAGTACGGAAACGTTAAACGAATTAACAGACAGAATGCCGGCTGTCTGCAAAGCGGTGATTTGAGCCAAGGGCGGTTACTTCGATGAGTCAAAAATTTAAAGAAGCTGTTATCGCAATATTATAATCTATCGTCGTTAAAAATGAATTAAAAAATTTGTTCTTGTTCGAATGAAAAAAGTATTTTATACGTTTAACAATTTATTTTCGTGCGTAATTACGTTTGAACTGACGATATTTTTTAAATTTTATTGTCATTATTTATAACAGTTTAATTTTTCCTTGCAATATTACAATTATTGTTTTGGCTATATAAAACATGCTTTCGCAAGGGTACTCCATACAAGCGCCCGCTGCGCTCGTGATCCGTTTCGGTCCTGCTCCCCCGAGAAAACAAGCGAGCGAGACCGTCGACTCGTGCAATCGATAGCCCGCGCTCGACTTACGCACGCCCGTACAATTTTCGTGATTACTCAAGAACCGCTGAAGATTTTTCATACTTTTTGAGCTCGAATTACAGGTAAGGTTTCAGAGATCATGCGTGAGAAGTTGCAACTTTCTAAAAAAATTTTCCTAACTTTGACCATGGGTTGAAGTCGAGGTAGAAAATTTCGGAAAAAACCGATTTCTTTTTTAATCTTTTTTATACATTATCTCAGTGCTCAGCGATTGAAATATTATTTTTAAAATATCAATGGATTCAAATATTCATGACCTTTCTAACGGTGCTTCGAAAAAGTTTCTAGCTTCATTTGTCGCGAAGGTATCGACGTTCAAAGACAGAAGTTATTTCCGCGAGCACGCCTCGCTAGTGTCCTGATAATATCCGACGGTAGTGTAATTATTGCAGAAATGTGAAAATATTGATTCTTCCATGATAATTAATCATAGTTATTTGTTCGAAAAAGTATTTTAAATACATTTCCATTGAATAAATGCCCATCCCTAATACGGTCTCAATCTTTCGTTCTCTCCTCGTCGTTTTCTTGATCTCTCTCTCGGTCTCTTTCTCTCTCTCTCGGTCTCTCTCTCTCTCTCTCTCTCTCTCTTTCTAAAGCCCCGGGCTATAGAAAAATAGGTACTCCTGAAAGAGGACAAATAGCAGTTGAAGCGGCGAACGATTCTCCTTCTCTCTCTTTTTTACTCTCGCCCTCTCTCTCTCTCTCTCTCTCTCACTCTCTCTCTCTCTCTCTCTCTCTCTCTCTCTCTCTCTCTCTCTCTCTCTCTCTCTCTCTCTCTCTCTCTCTCTCTCTCTCTCTCTCTCTCTCTCTCTCTCTCTCTCTCTCTCTCTCTCTCTCTCTCTCTCTCTCTCTCTCTCTCTCTTTCCCCTCCCTATTCGTTTCTGCACACGGGGGTAGAATCTCTTGCACATCCCGCGAATACGCCTTGAAGTTAGCCACACGGTATAGGATCCTACCCTCCGAGATCTTGTGTGGCCCAGGCGCGCCATTACCGTACGCCGCAGTGCCCCCCCCCCCACCTCTCCTCCCACAACTCTCTCCACACACTACCCATCCACGGTCCTTAACTTTTACGGAAATGCCAGCCATTTCGCGCGCCTTCCCCCGGAGCCCCACGGAGATTGAGAGATATTCTTCTCATTCCCGATACCAACCTGACTTGGCGCGCCTGCCACGGCTATTCTCCCAACCGGTCTTACCGGGCTAACCCAACATGCACTTCTTCGACCGAAAACTGCACTTGGGCCACGGTGGATGCTACATTCTTCGACGGGATAAAGTTGACCCTTTTCCTTTTTTTCGTCGTACACGATGCTTCGAATTTGAGCATTATACATTTTGCTTGGACAATTTTGTTAAGAAACTTGGGATTGTAATTACATTGCACATCGTACAAATAATTCTGTTTCGAATCGTCCAATTTGTAATCGTAGCATTACAAATCGTATGATTCAAACACTTTGTAATGCACAAAAAATAGAAAAGTGATTTTTTGAATTTTCTTTAAAATTGAAATTGCTCAAAAATGTTTTGTTTCCTTCTTATTTAATCTTTATTTTAATTGAATTGCAAAAAAAATTGAAAATCAGAAGAACATTGCAGATTTTTGAGGAATTTATTATTCTTTGCTTAATCATAAAAAAAAATTAATTCGTAGGATACTTGGATTTTAGAAAAAATTAAAAATCCCTCAAAAGTGAACATTTTTCTTTAAATTGAAATTTGAAAAAAAAAATTAATATAAAGGGAAATTTTTATTTTTTAATGAGGATTAAGTTGGTTTTTAATTAAAATTTGATTGAAATCAAAATTGTCGTCAGAATATATTCTCAAAATATAATTTATTCGAACTTAATTTTATTCAGAAAAGTAACAACATTAGAAACTCAAAGTCAATTTAATCATTCGAAGAAAAGAGTTTTAATTCAATGTACGCACGAATCACGAGACTTCCGTCGAAACAAAGTCAAATTGTATTAACGAAGTGGAAGTCTCCATGGTTCTCAGTTAATTAACAAATTATAATTGTACGACGAAAAAAAAATTAATTAACAATGAATTCAAGCTTCTCATTACGAAGCTCACGACTTTTCACTATCCGATCATCAATATTTTCGTGCTCACGATGTAACTACCATCGTTATAACTAACTCAAAACTGACTTCTGCCTCGCAACGAATTACTCATTTCTGCGAAAATAATTGAAAATAGGTATGAAATATTTATGTCCGTCGTGAATTTTTCACCATTCAGTTATTCAGTCACGGAATTTTGAATTTCGCATCGCTCTGTGTGAAAATTGCATTCAATTCGTAATCATAGTCGTCGGCTGATGGAGCACAAGTAGGTACTTCGGTCTGACCATATTCGTTTGTACTACTGTTGCTGCTTCACAACGCGAAAGAGAAATTCAGATTTTCAAGTGTGACGAGACGACAATTGCGAATCCGAAACGCGAGAGGTAGCTTTCCTCTTGACATTTATGGAAACGTCTGGCCATTTCCCAACAAGATTGAGATGCAATTTCTTCTCGCTGCTTCTGTATGTACCTTTCCCGACCTCCATCGACGTACCTTCTCGCCAACGCGGATCCTGACGCTACGTGCGCATGGATTCTATAATGCACATATATATATACATTAGGGTGTTTGAAATAAAAAAAAAATTGATTTTCCGGGGGCCCAAGCTGAAATAGTAAACTTGAATTTAAAAAAAAATGGTGGCAAAAGATGAGAATTTTAGGTTTAGTTTTAGATCCCCCTCAATCAATTTTTGTGTTTTTTTTCCTTTTTTTTAATTTAAGACAGATTATTTTCAACAAAAAAATTTTTTTGTGCCTACAGCTGCCAGGGTATCAACTTATGTCTTAAATAAATTTTTCTTAGAATTTTAACTCTTCAGTTGAATCTAATAGGGGAGTTATACAGGGTGGTAACGTGTGTACCTCATTTACGACTGGAATATGGGTTGCACGAAAAAATGTAATACACAAAAGTTATATGGCTTATAAAGTATAAGGTATAGACCTTTATTTGCCCTAAACCTAATAGCTAACGAGTAATTTCACTTTATAATTACTTAATTTTTTACTTATATATAGATATATATATATATATATAGAGCTCTAATTTAGGGAACTTGTTCTCTTTGAGATCAACTTCAGATTGTTCAACTTGAAAAAAAAAAAAAAAAAAAAAATTTTTATGTCGATAAAAAAAAAAAATTAACATTATAGTGTTTTCATAATATTCGTCTCGAGACAGAACATTATATAGGCACTCCTTAGCGTTATGATAAGGGGCTCAAATTTCGAGAACTTTAGTTTTATGAGGTCAATTTTCGATTTCGGGACAAAAATCGAAAATCGATTTTTTAACGACCAGTCTAATATACATATCGTATACATGACCCTTCGGAACGCGCAATGCGTTCTCGACCCCTACCGGCTGGAAGATGACCTCCCCCCCCCCTTCCTAATCGTGAACTCCACGAATTCAAACGCTCTTCAATGACTTGTCCTAAAAAATTAGATTTAAATTAGGCTAAAAATTTGGCGTTATGTTACTTTTTTCGCGAAACGTCACGTATGTCGTTGCTCCGTGAATATAGTAGCTTCCGGTGTGTGGCACTGTCGTGCATTATGACATTGCCTCCCAATCTCCCCCCCCCCCTCTACGCGTATGAATATCGTACGAGTTGTGTGTACCGCAACTCGTTGTCGACTGCAATATCTGTTCGTATACTACTCCGCGCGTGACTGCACTGCGCCACGAGCGTCCATCGCACCCAATACCTCGACTTCTCGAAAGTTCCATACGGAAGCAACAGAAATGGCCTTTTGACCGAAATTGCGTGGCAAAGCTCATCCGAATTGCCATTGTCGAAATATTACCGGGCATCGAGACCGAAGTGAAGAACGTAATGACGTTGACGATTCACGATTCGCAAAAATTCGTTGTGACGAATTGCTCAGATTATTTTAATAGGTCTGGAAATCTTTAATAGGTCTGGAAAAAATATCTGAAAAAAAAAATCATCGACCACATCGAGAGATCGAAGGGTTTCACTGATTTCGTCTCGAAACAGAACGTTGAGGGAAATAAAAATTAAATTAAAAAATGTTTGAAAACTCCGGCGTGAAAAAAAAATATAATGTGAAAAGTATATTGTAAAATATATATTCAATTAATAAAAATTTAAAAAGCATGAAATAATTCAAGTTATCATAGTAGTTTACTCATAGTTTGAATTATGGTTGGGCATTTCGGTGGATTAAATATTTTGAATTAGATTAATTTCCTTATTAGTAGAATAATTTCGTTAATTTTCTCGAATATCTATATTTAATATCATATTTCTATCCAATCAATGACGTCTCCCGACTCCATAAAGGACACTAAGAAAATGAATCTAATTTAAAATGTTGAATTTACCGAAACGCCCGATCATAATTCAAACTATGAGTAAACTAGGATATTATCCTGAATTATTTCATCCTTTTTAAATTTTTATTAATTGAATATATTTTTTTACAATATACATTTCATATTATATTTTTTTCAGTCAGGAGTTTTGAAAAAATTTGTAATTTTATTTTTGGGGGGGCCCTTAGCGGTAGAAATTTCGGGGCCCTCAAACTAAAATTAGAAATATAATAAAAGAATTCTCGATAAAAAATCAAAAAAGAAGTCGCGAAAAAAATCTCGAAAAAAACATTAGAATGATTAGTAAGATTATAAACAATGCGAGCGTTGCCTAGCCAATCAGCAGGCTTACTTGAGGCTTGTCGTGGTCAAATTCAATATGAAATTTTTTTAAATGGAAGTGCTTTTTCAACATTTATTATCTTGACGAGTTCATATCCCAACATGAATATTATGATTTCTAAACCAGCTCTGCGACCCACACCACCGACGAACCAAAAACTGTTGGAAGCAGATTAGCCGTTCGGGCCTGAATCCGAGACAAAGGATAACGCCAATTCACGTCGGTAAGACGAAACTCATATACTCCCGTTTCCAGCCGGGCGGTAAAGAGGACGACTTCGTCGAAGTCTTACATCGACGATCCTTTCGTTTGTGACTTTATCGTTCTCTCCTTTTCCTTCCCTCTTCTCTTCACCACCGTATATCGAACCTTCTCACATCTGAAACTCGCGATCCTTCTCGTCTTCCGTCACACGATATATCGTTACAGGATATTCGCTTCCACCGTCCGTATTGCAGTAGGGGAGACCGGGGCTGGTTGTAACAATTTTCACTAAAATCCAAATATCTAGCGTTTCACCGAATATACCGGGTATTCCATTTTCATCTTACACCTGATTTACCTCGAAAAATACTACTCCGATCAAGTATTGAGCACAATAAAACGTGAAGGGTTCAAAGGGGGACGAGTAAAAAAAAATTGTTATCGGTCCAAAATTTCAAATTGTGTTTGAAGTGCTAAGATGGCTGATATATATATATTTTTTAATGGATCAATGCTTTTTTTTTCTTTCCACCAAAAACGCTGACACGTCAAAACTAATAACTTTTGTGGGAAATGTTTTTTTTTTAATAAAGGGCATAGTTTTTAGGTAAGAACACAATATTGGACTATTGCAGCGTTATCGAGGATGTCCTACGAGTTGGAAAATCCTAACATTGCAAGTGTAAGTGTGTGTGTCAGTGTGAGGAAACATCAGGAGAGGTGAGATTAGGTGACCTTGGAGGCCAATGGTCGTCTATCTTGACCAATCCACCGTCGACCGAATATTGCGTTCAGATAAAATTGTTCTAACCTAAAAATTATGGACTTTATTAAAAAAAAATTCTACGGAAGTTGTTAGTTTTGATATGACATTTTTGGTGGAAAGAAAAAAAGCATGGGTCCATTTCGAAAAAGATGTCAGCCACTTCAACACCGCGATTTTAAATTCTGAACCAAACAATTTTTTTTGTACGTCCCCCTTGAAACCCTTCAAGTTTTGTTATACTCAATAGATACTCGATCAGAGTAGTATTTTCCGAGATAAATTAGGTGTGAGTTTAAAATAGGACACCCGGTATATTCACTATCTCTCTGTGGCATATTGCTAATTGATTATTAGACTATCATCGCGATTTTTTTTTTCAATTTCTTATAACTCGAAAATATAAAGTTATCGAATTTCGGTTTAAAAATTGGTCAAAAAAGTTATCAAAAATTGTGTCACAATCAATGTTTATATCACGGAAAACACTTCACAATTTTGGACAATGCATTAATACGTATATTTAGCCCCTTGATTTTATTTGACTTTCGAAGAGAAATACGAAAAAATAAGCGTTTTGAAATTTTTAAAAAATGGCGGTTACCACTCTAGTGTCCGAAAATATCGGGATATTCGTTCAGATGGTTATTCAAGATCAGAGTTAGACCTGCGGATGCTTCATATTGCATTTGAGCCTATCAAGAAACCATCAGAAAGTTTGGACTTTATGATATTTTAAATTTTTTGAAAAATAAACTTTACCTCGCTAATTAGCTTTTGAAATATGTCACATTCCGAGAAAACACACTTAGCTACTCACGAGACACTTGTCAGTGGTGGTATTTTAACTTTGGTCAGTAATATAAATCTTGTCAATGTCACTAAACTTTTATCACTAGTGTTACCAGCTTTTCGCACCAATCCAAAAGTTCAATAATAATCAACAACTTAAAAAATCTCAACTATATCATAAAAAATACCATAATACGTTATCTATCCCAAATTGAACACCATGCTCACATGCTACTAATCGGACTTTGTAGCGTAAAAGACTTAACATCTTGCCCCAAGCATGACATTTCAACCCTAAATATTTCATTTGCAAGTTCGTGAAAAAAAAATGATAAGCAAACACGTAAATATATTGCCAAATATATTGTGAAACCATTCGGTGGATAAATGTAACAGTTGAAAATGTGAAATAATCAGAGAAATACAACGTAAAATATTGAGTGCATGCATCCAAAAAGGTAATTTGTGAAAATCTACAATTATATGGGCTTTTCTAACGAAACGTTATTATATAAGCAAATACGGTATCGACGTAGACACGGCTGGCCCGGCTCGTGCGCAAAGTTGTTCAACGAACGTTCCCGAAGTTGAACCATGTCACTTCCTTATTTCGAGGGATATACGCACTGTTACATGCTACCCCTGTGACATCCAGCCCCGGTCTGCCTCCTATTCGCTTAACGGCAATTCGCGCGTATTTATCGCTTCAACGTAACGTTATTGGGTGCCGCAGTACGTAACCCTTATCCCCATGTAATATCCGGCATTTCGACGTGAGTGAAACTCACCCCCCCCCCTCCCAGCCTCGCCACCATAGTCGATATCTACGATCGATATGAGAAGCATTATTCCTAAGCTGTGCTACGTTTGAAAGTACATATTTTTCCATTCCCCTTAAATTTTCAGGGTTCGTTCGTTCATACGGCAAAAGGTCACCCAATAATTTTTGAAACTCTGATATTATCTTGAACTATCGGAATATGGGATTTTCGAAAATATAAAGTTTCCACGTCTGCACCGGTGCCTTCGAACGGCCGTAACTAGCTTTCGAAAAAAAAAAATTGGTTAAATAGGAGTTTAAGTCGTGGGCAGAGGGTTGCATTTTTTTGTTCTCTCCTCACCTGCACCATGTATGGCAGCCTACCGGGCGGTTTATCGCATCATCACAATCGACCGTAAAAAAAAATATGATGAGTTTGAAAAATTAATTTCCAAAAATCTCCCAGACCTGTATGACTTTTGTTATTACATCGAAACCAATAATCGGTGGAAAATTCGAGCGCAGTGCAGATATATATATATATATATATATATCTACATAGTTTTCAATTTTCCTTTCCCAACTTTGAATTTTTCTACAATCACTAAAAATGTGTGTAATAGAAAACGAAAATTTACCTTAGCGACGTTAGATGTCTCGCACGCCTGCTTAACACACAAATTCACCAAAATGCAAATGAAAAAATGTTTTAGTCAACGTCGAGTCAGACAGGCATGGTGAATGAAAATCCAGACGTGGAAACACATGAAAAACCCGGGGAAATGCAACAAAACGAGAAAAAAAACAAAACACACAGTTAAGAAACACAAAAAAAAAAAATAAGTACCACTGGCGCAGTTGACAAGGATCGAGTTTCCGTCGCAGTATCACGTAGTCCTCGGAGCTACCTTGCATGTCCTTTCCAAACGATGCTAAACATTTCATTTCTCATCCTCATACGTCGGCGTACGTTGCTCCGCGCGGAAAAAGTCCGACCTCCGGAAACTCTGGAGGAGGTCACGAGGTGCAACGACGGACAGAACAGGTGGGGGTTGGGAGGTTAGTTCCTCGCATCTCCAAAGATACAGAATTTTGCGTTCAGGCTTGTCCCAACGACGCCGCGCACGTCAGGGCAATGTATACGGATGCTTATACAGGGTGACCAATAATATACGGCAAAAAGTGTTTTTTTTTTTTTTTTTTTATATTGTCATGAAGCGCCATCTGTGATGTTGACCGAAGACATATTGAGAAGACGAAGCATGTCAACTGTTGCAATGAGTCATGTGACAGATGAGTGAGTTTGAACTTTAAGTTGAATTAATATCAGAGATCATAAACTTTCTCTTGTGAAAGCATATTATCAAGGTGAAGGGCTATATAATTAGCTAGTGGTTACTCGGCGGCTTGAGGGGGTTAAGTCCCTGTCCCGTCTTGTCCCGTCCAGTGATGGGCAACCATTCAATGATAATGTAATTCAAATACTTTATGAAAGAAACAACTATGATTACTCATCATGTATAAATAAATATTTTCACTTTTTCTCAATAATTATGACGAAGTAACGTGAATTATTATTTCACAATTAATTGAAATATTTAATAAATCCGGTAAAATTTATTATCATTTAGTTCGAAAAGTATTTGAAATACATTTTCATTAAATGAATGCCCATCCCTGGTTCCGTCCCGTCGCTCCCGCATAAAAAAAACATTCTACCTACTTCCGGTCAATCAAGTTTGTCAATAATTTCTATGTGAGCACCCACCGTGTAACTCGAACCTCTATGGAAAATTTCAACTCCTTATCATGGTGTATGATGGTGACATACGTTCACACCCCATTTCACCCCCTTGGGGGTTGATTTTCGAAAAATCATTCCTCAGTGCAACTCTGCACCCTCTAAGGAGCATGGCTTTCAAATTTCATGTTCTAACCTCAGTGGCTTAGGTTGTGCGTTGTCTGTCAGTCAGTCACTCAGTAACGAAACAGTTATATATATATATATATATATATATATATATATATTGTGACAGGACAGTTTTGACATGGAGATTTTGCCGTTGCCTTCTGTCGATTTACTTATCGACCGATGATCGAACTACCATCCGTGCGTGCGCAAGCGCCGAAATTTTGGCCGCTCCCCGCCCAACGCGTCATGCGAAGGGCCCCACGGATCGACGAGAGCGCGTCACTTAACGTCCGGCACTCATAAGGAGTGATCGTAATTTATTAGACAATTCATACTTATCGTCTGATCCTCAACGTGTAATAGTAATTTTGTCAAGATTGCTAGAGGATCAATATCGTACCCAATTCGATCGAACTGTATTGTAAATCGAGGAATTACACTGTGGAAGGAAATTGCGGAAGGATTTATATCAAACAAGGACTGTCAAATAAGAAAACCAAAAATTAAATTGTCAAGGACTGTAAAAGAAATTATAACGACTACAGAAATAAACTCGTCAAAACTGTAAGTACTTTTGAATTCGTTTTGTGTCGATCTGCTTCGCCGTCTGCATATCTTCGCTCGCTTGTATTGCTAGGGTCACCCAATCGAGCCTCCCCCTGAATTTTGTCTTTTGCTCAAGAATTAAATAAATTGAATTAGTTAAAGATTGCTAGTAATTATAAGCTAGCTGGCGCCCAATAAAATTATAAATATTTGAAGAAAACCCTTTGAGCCCTGGCAGCCACCGACCCGGGCCGCGCCAGGTGTAGAACGCGTCTCGCGGGAAAATTGGTTGAGAACCGCGATAGAAAAAAGTTCTGTCTCAATATATATATATATATTGAGGGTGGTTCTTGAAAAAAAAGTATAGCTACTCACCTTCCAAATGATTCTAGACCATGAAAAACGAATTTTCGTATTTTTTTCGATTTTTATATATTATATTTACCCTCTGCATTGCCTGAATTCATTTGAAAGTTTTTAAAATCATAACTTTTTTGTGACGAAAACGGTCGGGAAAAGAAATCTGGAAAAAAATGTATTGTAGTAAATTACACTACCACCACTTACCGCGCGCTCTATGAAAAACCAATCACGACTCTGAAAGAGGGTAACTCCGTCAAAAATGAAACTACCGATTTATCACAAAGACCGTTGGAAAGCTTATCGAATTCTGTGTAAGAGTTTGTCTTCGACTCAACCAGTCGACTGGTTCAGTCGATTTGGATCGCTGCATTCCGAATTATCGCATGAGGGAGACAAAAAAATAATTCCGATTTTTACAGAATTTCATACGTTCACTTTGACTCTCGGCTGGAGCTAAGAAAAATTTTTTTAGAGATCGCCACTTCCCAAAAAGAACCTTTAGGACATCAGCTGTCGATTCCTTAGAATAATTAAAAAATCTTAACGGGTTCGCAAGATACGAATTATATTCTATGAGCGTAAAGAATCCACATGACGTTGCATGGGATCTCAGTTACTCTGCTTAAAGTTGTTGTCTTTTATTTATTTTTCGTATACCCACTTAATTATCTTACAAATATTATGAGCGCCAGTCTACACATATAATTATCAAGAAAAATGTTGAATAATTAATTGTTAATTAAATGAAAATCTTGTCAAGAGTCAATGAAATGTTTTCGACTTATCATTTATTGATTCCTCATGGAATAAAGTTCGATTTTCATTTCACAATCGAATTCTATTTTATGAGAAATCAGTAAATAATAATTCGAAAACATTTCATTGCCTCTTGACAAAAACTTTCAAATTAATTCAGACAATGCAGAGGGTGAATTTAAAAATTGAAAAAAGATATGAAAATACTTTTTTCATGGTCTAGAATCATTTGGATGGTGGATGACACTTCAAAAACATATTCCATTAAAAAATATAATGATTTATGAATAGACTTATGTACCAGTATGAAGATACAAAAGTATGCTGCACATACTTTTGTATCTGTAAAGTTGTTGACATTTCCAATTGTCACATATTATTTGTCATCTCATATATTGTCAACTCATTGTCATAGCACTAATCATAGATAACTAACTTAGTCAGTGAAGAATTATACTCGTCCACTTAGTAATGCATCTTTGGTACATCACAGATGGCGCTTCATAACAATTTAAAACGACAAAACATTTTCATATACATTATTGGGCACCCTGTATGAACACCCCCCCCCCCTCCTGCGGCCGCACGGGTTACTTCTGTGTGTACGCAGCGACAGCAAAAAGCTATGCATAAATTCGACTCTCCATACATATATATATATATATGCCTGATTGCTCGAATTTTTACCTTCCGCCACCGCTTCTACGCCATCACAGAACTTACATATATTCCATGAAACTCGCACGATTTTTCCGCGACTCACGATTCTTCGTTTCACATTCGAAAACGCCTCCTTTCCGAAGTTATCTCGCATCCGCCATTTTTCTTCTTCCGCGCGTTGGCTTCATCCGCTTCACATCGCCCATGCATCGAGGCCCCGAGAAATTTTCTTTCATTTCTCTGAAAACTCGAATGAAATTGCATTTGAATGTTACATGACGCAGGAAATACGATTGTATGAGAAGTTCGATATTGCGCTGGGACGCGCTTATTTGTTTTGGTGTTATTTTTTTATTTTTTTATTTTTTTGCTGTTGTTGGAATTTTATTTTGACAAAAAGTTTTTAAATTTGATTTTTCTTGACAACGCCTTTTACTTGTCGTTAATGGTTTTTTTTTCTACTTATTGTTATTGCCCATTGCAATTGCGGACAATGATTCAGGACATAAAACTTTAAAACACAAATTTTACAAACAAATTTTTCTGGATTTAATGGGAGTAAATTCAGAGAATAACACTATACAAATTAATTTTTTCAAGTAGAGCACATACAATGTTCATTATTATTGTTATTTAGACCATCTTGTTCTATAATGTTGTGCAACTCATTTTTTATATGATTTGAGGTGACGCGTAGCGTTTATATCTTTGTCATGAGTGCGAGAGAAATAGCGCTAGCGGCGCACGCTGCGGTTTGAGAGAGAGAGAGAGTACCCCGATAACTTTTTAGCATTTAAAAAAAAATTGATTCCATCATGCAATATTTTGACGCAGATAGGTTCTAATGATGGCGTAGAATATGAATGTACAGCTTTAGACCAAAATTTGGGACGCCGTATACCTCAAATTTTGGATTTTGCGTTTTGTCGATTTGCGGGCGTATTTTGCATTTCTTGCTGAAGATGGTGAGAACAAAATTTATAGAAAATTAAATTCTCTATCTTTTTTATTTGAACAATTTTTGTGTAAAATAATTATTTATTGTTAATAATTAGCAAAAACTGTGAAAAATTAGGACATTGGCACAGTTTTTTCAACCTTTGGACCATTCTTATTGAAAATAAGTGACACATTTAGATAGCAAAGTTATAGAAGACAAAATTCTCTGCAACTTTTGTTCGAACCATTTTCATGTAGGACGAATAGTACACGCCTGGGAACGCAGGCAACACAGAGGCTAGCGGAAGCAACTCAACTCATTTGCCTAATCCGCTGTGTTGACCGAGTTCCCAGACGTATACTATTCGTCCTACGAAAAAATGGTTCGGACAAAAGTACCCGCGCGAACGCGCCGAACATTTGAATTCCCAATTTTAATTCTGTATGAGCGCCGGCCTCATAGCATTTAGTACTTATGCTACATGGCTAATCCGGCACAGACGACTGCTGGGGCTCAAGTGGCAGATTGAAATAATCGTATTTTTAGATTTACGTACTTATAAGTCGAAATTGGATGGTGAAGTGAGTTTGAATTTTTTTTCACCTTCGTTTCAACTTCAATGCGGTGTCGGAATTATTTTCATCTTCGTTTCACCTTTCGAGAGAGGATGATATTTCTTTCTTTCGGTCATTTCACCTTCATTTCGTCTTCCGAATGAGGGTGAACATTTTTCTTTCGTTATCTCACCTTGGTCTTACCTTCCAAATATATTGAAATAAGTTGAAATAAAGATGAATATTTCGATTCGGAAACAGATTGAAATTATCGTATTTTCAGAGCTACGTAGCCAATTGGGAACCCTCATTATCTTATTTATCTACCTTAGACTGACCGTTAAAATACAGATTTTAGATTTTTCTATGCGAATCGAAAGTTGATCTCGTAGAACTAAAGTTCTTTAAATTTGAGCACTCTATCTTAATGCTAAAAGGTGCCTCAATAATGTTTACTATTATTTTTATCAACTTTTTTTACGCAAATTCTTATCAAGCTTAATATTGAGATAGAGAGCTGAAATATTTGGAGAACGTTCTCTTCGTCATCAACTTCAGATTCTTTAACGAGAAAACAAAAAAAAAACCCGATAAAAATAATAATAAACATTATCTATGTTTTAACGGTCAGTCTTATCTGGCTGTTAGATGAAATTCGATATATGAACGTCGAATGACGACCCATGAACAGAAATTACGAGATGTTTGAAAAAATAATGTTCAAAAATTTCGAAAAGTGTATTCGAAATTTGTAAAAGTTCTGGTTGTTCATAAATGTTTGAAAATATTTATAAATGGATAACGACGAAACAATTGTACGAAAAAAATCATCCTGTTACAGGCTTTTAAAACGTGCTAATTGTTTCTTTTTTTTTTTGTTGCTTACGTTGCAGATATTGGACAACGGGAAGTGGACAACAATCCAGAATAACGGAACCGCCGTACGACAATAATAAAGCAGCCATAATAGACAGCATCGTGTTGTCATATCCGTTGCCGAGATCGAGATTCGCGTTAACTACCCCGACGACGAATTCCGCGCGACAAACCGGAAATCAGATAAATCAACAATCGAACGAATCGAACAATCCGATCGACGAAAAATCGACGGACGAGGGAATGAATAACACGTCTTCGCTGTCGTCCGCGAATTATTACAGAAAGGCGCAGATCTACGAGGACATACAGCGTAGAATGGCCAACGGAACGAGTCCCGGTGGAGTCGGACGCAGAGGCGCGTGGACGAATTCGACCCTCGTCGGCAAGCATCAACACAGGCTCAGAATGAAACATCACAGATTACAGGCCAAGGGAAAACGTTTCAGATCGCGTAAGAATCAATTTTTCTTTCAACCTCGAAGCCACACATGATCGATTCAATGTGACTATCTCAAATATGTTCTTTTTTACTTCTTCTTTGTTTATTTGTAGTCCGTGCTCGGTCGATAAAGAAGGGAGTTTGGGTGTTAATTCACTTAGACGATTTTTTTTGTAAGACAACGTATCGCGATTGGTATTGAAAAACTTGGTGCTTCACCCATTCTTAACCCTTTTTTTTTAAATTTCTTGGCGTGAGACACTTATTTGATTTTTTAATTTACATTTTTTTTTTTCAAATGTTTGAAAATTTTTGATAAAAAAAGAGAAAGACGGATAATACTTGGGATATAAATTTTAAAAGATATATCTAAGTAAAGGTATTTCATGAGGAAGGAATAGATTAAAAATTTAGAGTGATCATGTGGCATATAATTTTTTTTTAAGTTCCAATTTTTTATTGACTAGGTGACTCAGCCCCCTTAAAAGTCTAACAGTTCGTTCACTGGAAGTGCTCAGATATGACAACAAAGTTTTAACTCCTTTCTTGCTGAACACGACCCTTTCCGTCTGGCAATCGCCACGAGCTTACAAAAATGTTTATACCCTCTTTTGTTCGTGATTTACCTTTGCCCTCGTGGTGCGTGCGCGCGCACGGCCGTTCCGTCGGCTGTCCGACTGATCAGACCTTTTTTTTTCAATTTTTCATTTAACCCTTTAACCCTGCCGAGGCAAACGTCGGGTACGGTCGGCAGTTGAGTGTGCAAGCCTTTCTCGACTGCAGTCGTTACAGTGAAAATGTTGTAGGCGCTGTGGGCAAGAGTGACTGCGACAGAAACTGTGGGTACCCCGTTTGTTGTTGCTGTTGTTTTTTTTTGTTTCGTTCTGTGGGAGTTAGTGAGAAAGCCGGTTCAACGGCCATTTTTTCCGCGTGACCGATCAAAGGCTAATCTTGCGCCTCATCCCGCCCCAACTTTCCTTCTCTTTCTATCCGACTGTGCCCAATCATCTTTCCTGTCGCTTTGTTGCTCGCGTCTGTACGTTGTGAAACGCGTCGACGATTGCGCGGAATCAATCTACCCTCAGAAATGTCGAAATTTTCACCTTATACTTCAACTTATTTCACCTCATAAGCCCAGAATTTGACTGTAAAGTGAGTTCAAAATATTTTTTCACCTTCGTTTTTCACTTTAATGCAATGTCGAAACTGTTTTCATCTTCGTTTCAGCTTTAGAGTGCAGGTAAACATTTTTTTTTTTCGTTATCTCACCTTCGTTTCACCTTTCAAATTTGAAAATTGGTAAAAAATCACTTCATCCTCAGAACTGCAGGTTTTTAGGATGAAGCGAATTTAAAACGCAGACGAGAATTGCTTATAACTTCATTCTACTTTCGATTTCCTTCGCCCTAAATGTGATGTTAAAATAAGACGAAATAAAGGTGAAAATTTCGACTCGGTTCAACACACCATCGCATGTCAAATAAAAAAAAATATTCACATGTCATCTCAAGTTTTCAACGTCCATTTCCACAGACTCCACACTTTAAAGGAACGTGTAAAATCGGTTGCGGTTGAGAAAAAGGAAATGTTTCGGTATAAATTGTAAATGTCCCCCATGCATTCCAATAAAACGGTAACGATATCAAACTGTGATATATCTGGGGAGGCAACGAAACAAACGTCCCCAACGTGAAACGATTTACCGCCTGGCACTGCGGTTCTTCGGTTGTCGTTTCCGGCAACCGGGCCACCGGTCACACCAATGTCCAAAAGGGTTTAAAGCGAGTACGCGATGAAACTGTATGACCGTTTTCCTAGACGCGGTGACAAAATCCCCTTGGCCATGGGGATAAAAAATTCGAAACGATCGATGTTCAGAACGACTCAAATTCAGAAATATATATAAATATATATATGGCGTTGATGACACCATATCGATTTCAAGGGTATGTAAGAAGGTGGTTCTTATCAGGGATAGGCGCATTTGAGTGGAAAAAGTATTTGAATACAGGTTTGAATACAAAATGCTTTTTCACTCAGTATTTATTTTCGATTCGAATAACGAATGAATGTTCACTCATTATTTTGTCGAGTCTAAATACTAGGTGAAAAACCACTCGTTATTTGAATCGAAAATGAATACTGAGTCAAAAAAAAATTTATATTTATTTCGAAAATAAATACTGAGTGAAAAAGAATTTTGTATTTATTCTGGAAATAAATACTGAATGAAAAAAAAAAATTGTATTTATTTCGGAAATAAATACAGAGTGAAAAAGAATTTTGTATTTAATTTTTTTCAATACATTATGCCCATCCCTGGTTCTTATATAGGGCTCGGCCGAATTTTGACCCTCCCTTCCCCCAGATTAGCTCCGAATGAATTGAAAAAAAAGTTCCTTCAATTGGCACCATCTTCGAAATTGGCCATTACCAGGAAGGGTCGTTTTTCCCCTTTGAAATATACAGGATTTTTCGATTTTTTAGTAATATTCTCATTCGAGTATCCCGAAATCTTCTTAGAAATACAAGAAGTATATCAATGAGTCCGAGGTGCATTTGTGGATGAAAAAAATAATCCTCCTGATTGACTTTGAAATCGTGAGGGGTCATTTGACCCAGATATATAAACATGATTTTCGCTTTCGACTTATTTCCGGATAATATTGTTGGAAAAAAAGTAAATGGGAAATATCTATTCTGGATTTCAAAATACTGATCTTGGAATTGGTAGGAGCCATTCCGACTCAATTTTTTTATTCAAAATATTTTTCAAAAAAACAATGAAGTTGGAATGATCAATATCGATTTCAATATAAGCGATTTGAATTTTAGGATCGACATTTCCAATGTGAAATTTTTCATCTCAGATAACCATATCACGGAAAAATCGAAAAATCCTGTGTATTTCGAAGGGCAAAAACGAACCCTCCAGGTAATGGACAGTTTTAAAGATGTTGAGCTGAAAATTTAGGAAGCTTTTCTTGCGAATTGTTCGAAGCCAATCTGAGGGAGGGGAGGGTCAAAATCAAGGAACACCCTCGTGGATAACCCTTCACATCGTTGCGAAAAAAAAAAAATTAAACCAATAAAAAATCAATACATTTTCATCTTCCCGTCCGAACGCTGGCTAAACAACGTTGTATAGACAAAAAGTTCACACGAACAATATTTCAGAGAATTTAATTTCCTACAAAAAAGTTCCTGACGGCATGTATCCAACATCGATAGGTTACGCTTGGGAGAGCTCGAAAGTCGGGCAATGTGGGAAACCGCGCGACTGGTTTGTCGTTCGTAATTCCGTGCGTTCGAAGCGTTTGTTGTTCCGAACATTCGTCGATCTGTAATTTCGAACCTCTACTCGGCCATGATTCTCGAACTCCGTGATTTTAAACGTTACGTCTTCGTTTCGTATTCACAGGTCAGCCGAGGGACTGCAAGCTCGACGATTGGGGTCCCTGGAGCGCGTGCAGTCGCAGCTGCGGGGTCGGTGAGACCCAGAGAACCCGAAAAGTCAAGCTGAATCCACGTCGTGGGGGTGCACCTTGTCCACCGCTGAAGGAGACCAAATGGTGCGGAAGCGCGAGTCCATGTCCGGCCAATGACGAAACCGGAAAATCCGTCGTCGATATATTTCAATGGTGAACACGAAGAATCCGGATTCCCCATCGCCCCTTACCGTCTCTGCCAGCCTTTTACCAGCGAATCAGATACCAAAAAAACAAAAAAAAAATACACACAAACACAAAGAAAATTGTAATTCGCGACCGAACAAAATACCAAACTGTCGAACAATAACGACGTGATTCGCCACGATCGAGCTTTTTTGTTTTTTATTTAATTTTCTTTCATTTTGTTTTGCGTTTGTGCCGAAATTCGACTGTAAATGTCCACGCGTCGTTTGGAGCATAGAAACGGGATACATATATGTGTATATACATATGTGTGTATCAAAATGTTGTGTCATCGTTATGGTAGGGGGGCAGACACGCACGATGATACGAGGAGATATCGTTCAACGACGATCGATACACTATAGATACTTGACAATCCGAGTTGCGAAATCCATCGTGTTATACACAATAACTTTCGATGCATATTTTAATTATCGTCGTCGATGTCGTCGATAAGATTTTTCTTTTTTTTTTTTTTTTTTTTCAAAAGCGACGCAAGAAAACAAGACACGCTCCATGCTGTTGAGAATGACACGATTTATCAGATTCGACGAAATTTTATTTGACAATTATTGTTTTGGGTTGTATTTTTATTTTTATTTTCTACAGCAATATTTTAATTTTTTCATGACTATTTATTTTTTTAATATGCATCAGTTTGCCTCGCTATGCAGGTAGCAAAAGTTTTTTCATTAAATTTGATTTAGACAATTTGCGAATTCGTAAATGTTTGGTTTTTTTAAAAAATTTTTTTTATTTATTATTATTATTATTATTTTCGAATCGAGAAATTGAAAATTCGTGATTGTCTATTGTGGCAAAGGGTATGTATCGGATCACTTGCTTCCTCGTCTTTGCGGAAGCACATACACACAGCAGACTCGAGGATGCAGAATTTTTTCTTAAAAAAAAATAAAAAAAATTTAATAAAAATAAACTGCCTCTTTCGAAAAAAAAGTCTGTCAGGCGTTACGTGGCTTCAACTTGTTTCACGATACTCGACGATCACGTAAGAATAAATTTATCCGTTACGTATTTCCCAGCGAGTCTGGATCCGATGCGCATAGCTTCAATCTTTTTTTTTTTTTCATTTTTTTGCTTTTTCTTTCGCACGACTGATAATTTCGACGAGACACGACATACGAACGAACAAAGAAATATCATCAGGTGTTATCGTGTTAGGTGAGTGTATTATATCTTAGACCGTAAATCTTAACGATAATAATTAATAACTAACGTTTAATGGTAAATTTTTAATTAATAGGTGACGTATTATTATTATCTGTCTGCAAATGATTGCGCAATGTATCGGTCGTCCCCGGTGACAATTCAGAGCCACGATTCAGTGACGTTTATTTCCACGATTGACGACTTCGTGTTGAAAAACTTCGACGATTTGAAAACAAACGAAAAAAACGAGTAAATCGAAGATTCGATTCGAAGAATTCGATGATGTTCGATTTTTTTTGGTGTTCGATTTTTTAGTCGATGGAGATTATAAAAAACAGGGCGGGGGGGGGGGGAAGGAACGACCGGTCCCTTGGCAATCTGAACAGTGTTGAGATTAATGTTTCACAAATTAGATAGTACTACGTGACACGCACACAGCTGCTCTCGTGTTCGTCTGGTTTCTCCTTTCTCGGTGACAGCAACTACGAGGTCCCGGAAGTATCTGGACTACGTGACGGTCTCACTCTCTCTTGCGATAACGAGATAGAGAGAGAGAGAGAGAAAGAGAGAAAAGGAGAGAGAGACGTACAATAAAATCGAGTGACGAAAAGAACGAAAAACAAAATGAGAAAAATACAATTGTTTTCGTTTATTTCGTCGCTCGGGGATGAAAATAAGGCACACGAGAACTTTGACGATAACTCGACGTGACGAATTATTAGCCAACGCATGGACGGAACACAAAAAAAAAACAAAAAAAAAAAAAAAACAATAAGAACAATAACAAACAAAAACTCGGAAAAAAAAACGTTAACGACGATGACAAAGATGATATTCTGTACAAGATCTGTGCATTTTAGACGTTTAAGGAGTTTCTGTAAGGTAGCTCATAGGACACAATATAGCAATTAAGGAAACCGATAAATAAAAGAATTTAAAAAAAAAATGTAGCAATGTATAACACATAAGTTTATATTACATAATAAAATCTATCGAGAAAATTATTTTTTTTCGAACACTTTTCATATTTATTTGACCTGTGGAAATTTATGTGCTTAATGAAATTCGAGTGGAACCTACGAAGTTGGCAGAGTGTCTACTCGACGGTTCGATTTATTTTATGTTTTTAGGTGTTCATGGTTTTTTTTTTTTTTTTTTTTGCTTCATCAGGACGTGAGAATTTCTTTGGGACAAGAGAATGGCGAATCGACGATTGTTTTTCTTTTCTCGAGGAAAAAACAAACGCCAGAATGTATCCCGATTGCGTTCCTGACATGCGAGTCCTTACTCCGAATTTCATAAATTTAATTTCAAATAAATAAAAATTCAATTACCGGAATCGTAACGACAGAATGTTTCGACTCGGCAGTGGGTCAAAGTGTAGCTTCAAATGTTCCGAACAGAGGGCGTGGAATGTCATTAGTGGATATTCCATGCGGAAGAAGAAGAAAAAAATAGCAAATCAACCGAAGAAAATGTTCCTATGGGTAAGTCATTTTTTAAGGCCCAAAAATATTCCCGTACTTTTTTTTCGAAAAGCTGACTCTCTTCAGCACAGAAAACTTCGTCAAGACACTTTTTCTTCCAACCATAAAACCACTTCGACATATTAATTTGAAAAAAAAAAACGACAGAAAAATGAAAAATGCACAAAATAACCGACACAATACACAGCAAAACAAACCAAGAAAAAAAAAAATTTGAAAAAAAATTGAGCTTTTATTTCTCAACGGGGACATTAATTTCTCAAACCAACAAAAAAATCGTTGATAGTGAAACCCAAAATCGTCACTCGAATTGGCGAAATATTCCAAACTTAAGCACCGGAAAATCATTTATTAATGAGTCGAATCTCCGAGTCCACGTGTGTGCATTAATATGGGTCCGACGATGAGATGGAGTTTCGTGCCATACGATGTTTATTACGCGTCGAAATGAGGAACGATTGTAACCCGAGAAACTGCTGTTCCTCGGACCCCATTTTCGTTATGCTTTCGGACTGTGCGAGCTTTGTTGAACCAGTCCCCTCAGCACATGGCTTTCACACGGTACAATATGTAATTCCGAGATGCTGCAAGAGCCTCGCACCAGCGAGTCGGTCGTGTGCAATCTTCCCGCCCGCTGGCTGGATAACCGAGCCACCGGCCGCAGTTTACCTCCCCCCCCCCTCCCCTCTCTCCTACCCCCCCTTCGTCTCGTGTTATACGTATACACTATATCACATCCTCTTTCACCGTGGCTTCCTGTCTCTTCTCAGCAGCAGCGCCCTCCGGGCTTTCCCGCCCTACCGTCCATCTTCACTTTTTCACCAGCACAAAGCTCCTGTTTGCCCGTATCCATCGAACCTACATCCCTGAACGTGCACAGCACGTTGCGCATGTTCCCACACAGCCTTAACCACAGTACACGGAGAAAGAGGAAAAAGGTGGGAGAGAGAGAGAGACAGAGAGAGAAAGTGAGAGAATGCAAAAGGTAAAAATAAGGTCGGGGGCTTGAGGGTTGGTGCGGAAGCTACGAGGAACCGGAGAAAGATTTTGATAAGGGAGCTTTCATAACCGCACCTACGTATATTAACCCCCCCCCCCCTCCCTCTCTTTTCCTCATAGGTGTAATATTTCACAGCACTGCGTGTGATGTATACAGGGTGTATGCGAAGTTCTGGTGAACCTTGGAAGGGTTAATCGACCTTCGCAGAAGGAAACCCAAGTGTCCTCGCGTTTCGGCCTACGCCGAAAATTAGTGAAGGTGCAGGAATTTTGTGTTTTGTGGTTACAGCGAATCATCAAAGACCTTGAGGAACTATTGAGTTGACGTGGATCCGTCTGATGGAATTTAAGAATTATCTTCTATTGGAAATGGGATTATAAATAATGTGAAATACGATGAATTAACTTTGATTCTGAACTTTTATTTAATGGATGAGGAAGGACCGTCTGTTCTGTTCGAAGATCTCTACGAGACTAAATACTTGTGACAAGGGCTCGAAAGAATCACGTCACCGAAAGAAAGAAAGAAAGAACTCTCAGAAGAAAGAACGAAGAAGAAGAAAGCTATCGATAGTCGACAGTTTATGTTTACGTCTATATGACTCCACGTCTCGATTGGTTTTTGAACCCTTTATTTTATACTTATATATAGACGTGCATATATACTTTTTAGTACTAGCGACTATATTATCCAATATCTTCCATTGTTGAAGTCATTAAACTTTGAATGCAAATGAATCGGTCAATTTTCGTCGTAGGACGAAAATATATGAGAATTAGAAGACGATTCCTGGTAGACGATTTTTCTCTGTCAGTTCCAGATTTGTGAGAACTTCGGATACACCCTGTATGTTGCTACGGCGTTCACGGTGTATGGTGCGCACGAAAACTGCGTCATATGGAAACGCGACACAGCGTTCAATCAACAATCTGAAAATAATCAAAATACAAACGTGTGAAAAATAAGTACACAATAAGTTAGCTCTTCTTCGTGTTTGTTTGTGGTTGGCCCTGGTAATCTCTCTCGTCAGCGCCATCTACCTGACGGCCATTTGCTGTTGCAATGCCTCGTAGCGAGTTATCCGAAACTGTCTGAAAGAACAAAAACGGTTACGCGTCCGACTACCGACTGCGCATGCGAAAACTAAGCCTCATCGATAGTGGCGCCTCTCGTGGGGATTTCACGGAACAACTAGCCAACGGAACGTTACTCCTTTGTACCGACAGGGATCGGACCTGAGTAAACGGCAGTGACCTTGAAACACACCTAAACAATTGCACGAAGAAAGCTCCCAAAGCATCGCACAGCAAGAATCGAGATGGAAGGTCGGAAAAAAGTGAATTTGAGGGAAGTTGGACGGATTGTGTGTGAGAGCGAATAGTGCCGGAAACATGGCAGCGGGTGGGACAGTACTTTCAACGTTTTGCTTTCATTTTCACGCAGGACAATACTAATAGAGATACTCCCGAGGGGGATAATTTGATTGTCACTAGTCCCTGCAATATGTATGTGTGTGTGTTGAAAACGATTGTATATATATATATATATATATATATATATATATATAGGTAAAGCGTGTATATGTCTGCAGGAAGGTGGGAAAAGGAAAACCACCGAGCGCGACTGCACGAGGCAGGCTCATTTCTCTCCGATATCAGAGCCTCTCACAATGGCCCCTCGGAGACTAAGGACGTTGGGGATGGTGAGGAAAAAAAAGGGACCGCTTGGTATGAGATACCTCGATAGCATGAAAACGCCAACGCCTATAATGATCCTCCCCAAAGTCGTAGAGGACGCACATGGTGAACGATAAAAATCGTCCGCCATTGAGGAAGGGGGGGGGGGGGGTTCGACGATTCCGCATCCCTTTCAGGGCAACCGCGACGAGTTAGGGCTTCACCCGCAAGGTTTATCCCTCGAAGCCTGACCGTCGTTAACGAATAGCGACGGCTATGGGATGCTTTATGTCAACCCGCCCCCCCCTCCCCCTCCCAACCCAGGCTATTCAGTTTGCTCGTGAGCAATCGAGTTGTCGGGCTCAACGAAAACGAAAGAAATATATAGAACTTTTTTTTTTATTGTATTTCGTCGTTACTTCCGTACCTACATGACTCGCGTCGTAACGTTGTTAGGGCCTTGAACCCTGGAAACGTAATTAATGAAGACGCGGAAGATAGGGATGCTTTCTTTTCGGGTATTTTTGGGACGTTATCGAAGACCAAAGTATTATATATATATTTTTTTTTTCACAGAAAAATTGTTAAAATTAGAAAAATATTTAGATACTAATTAGTCCGCAGTTGTGAATTTTAATGAGACATATGTTGAGTACATTTGGTTGAATTATTATGTAATCGAAATATTTAAAATGTATTTGATCGAATATACGTAACAATTGTGTGTAAAAACAAATTTGTAAATATTCACACCCTATAACGTGAATAATAAATAATATAGCCGATAGTAATTTATAAAAATTGTGCTCCATAAAATACACGAATGGTAAATTGATGTGAAATTTGTATTCGATAATCGTAAGGATATCACAAAGATTTCCAACCCACTGCTTAAGGAATTCGCTGAAGGCCAATGATTGCAAATACGAATGAGAGAAAAGTAGGGAAACACGGTGAAAATCGGTTCAAAGAATCGAGCTAATTCGAAATACTGGGGGGGGGGGGAACCAACACCCTCGGATTCTCGCACGAGTTGCTGAGAGCCGCGAGTAACGCCGCTCATCTTGTCTCGGTATTTTCCGATTTCCAGTAACCGTGTACATTCGGATCTCCAACTGCATTCCTTCTCTTTCCGACGCGATCCGCTCATCCCAGAAGTCACGTACACTCGCCAAATTTACTTTGCACCCGAACCACTCTGCCTATCTCTCTTTCTCTTTCTCTCTCTCTCTCTCTCACACACCCACACGCACACTCACTCTCCGTCTCGAGCTTCGCACGACAAACATTTTGTTTGCCGTGTCGTTTCACGTTTCATCGAGTCGAATCTTTTGATATTTCAAAAATTAATTTCCAAGGTAAATATTAGTTTAATTTCAAAAGTAATCTGAAACATAATTTTAGAAGAAATTCAGAAGGCATCTTTTAAGAGTAACCTTCAATGTGCTGTACTTTTAACGCGCCTTTCAAAACTAAGTTGGAGGTGATTTTTCGAATAATTTCCGAAAGTACATAATTTCAGTGACATTTTTTAGAGGTGTTTTCAAGGTATAGTCCGAAAAACATTAAAAATAGAATTTTTGTCGTAATTTTTCAATCATGAAACTGTCGAGAAACCTTTCAAAAATTAATCTTTAAATTAAAAAAAATATATATTATTATTAGTTAGCATATCATAAAGTTAATCAACCTTTAGTCTGGAAACCTGGGTCGTTTTCGTCCGAGCAAAAAACGAATGTAGTTGTAAGTTGCCTTATATTTTGTATAAAAAGTATAATAATGAACAGTATTTTTCAGAATTTTGCAATAGAGATTTCAAATTCAAGGCTAGAAGAATCTTCGGAATTTTTCTCAGATCTTTTGCAGCACACTCAAATGCATGAAAAGCAACCTCTGTACCCAACCCTTCCTCATAAAATAGTATATTAAGCAACGAGTGCGGAAAGCCGGTCATTACCCACGAGGGCGGCGAAGCCGCCCGAGTGGGTGATTCCGGCTTTCCGCACGAATAGCTTATACTATTTTTCTTTACAAGTGCGGTCAAGATTAAGATCTAATTGTCTTTCTAACAACAGATTAATTATTGTATTAGACAATCGCTTTCGAGGGCGGCGTAAGCCGCCCGAGTGCGGTGAGGGCCGGGGGGGGGGGGGCTGAGGATGAGCTGGGGTCCAGGGGCGAAGCCCCGGTGGGGCCCAGGGGCAAAGCCCCGGTGGGGTCCAGGGGCGAAGCCCCGGTGGGGTCCAGGGGCGAAGCCCCGGTGGGGTCCAGGGGCGAAGCCCCGGTGGGGGGTTGGGGGGGCGAAGCCCCCCAAAGAAAAAAATATAATTTGTTATGAGTTATGATAATACTTACATCAGAGACATAACCATCATTGGAAATATAACCTCGAGGAATAACTTTATCAACACACACATTTAAGAATAATATTTTCGGAAAAATAACATGTAAAAATAACTTTTCTTTGGAAATCGCAGGTAACGTTTCAAGAGCTGCAGCTTTTGCGGCTTTCCGAATTTCGAGCGGAAGAGTTTCATCGTCGATTTCGTTATACGTTGCTTCTTCTTCGCACATTTTTGTTGCACTGAATGATCACTGTTAATCTTAATTGCCTGGCAACTGCCCGTCGCTATCATCAATATTTCAATGGAAAGAGGCAGTGGGTTATGAGTGACAGGCGTGCGTTTTTGGCCACATTACCCACGCTATGAAGTTAGTTACAGTGGGTAATAGAAACAGTGGGCAATTTCGTATTTTCCACATGCAAAAGAGACCGGTAATATGCCCAAATTCACGCACGCGTAAAGAAAAATATTTAACCCCATTCTACCGAGAAATGTAAGAAAAAAAAATTACCACGTAAACAAAAACTTTTCGTAAACAATGGAAGCCTCATAACCATTCATACAACAACGATATTGCGAGCTCGAACAAAAATCACGAGCAACGAGAGAGCCGACGTGACCTTTCGTATGTGGTTATATTTTTTCGCAAGCTCCCAGCTCGTTTCGTCCAACCTTTCTCGTTCTGTAAGAGCTTCATTTCCGAGACTCTTCAACCTAACGCACACACGAACACACACACACACACACACACAAAACCGGATATCTTTCAGCCTCGTGTTATGGCCACTTGCATCGTAGCATCAAAAGCCCAAAAAAAAAAATCCCGAAAAAAAAAAACAAAAAAGCAAAACAAAAAAAACCTCCACGTTGCCCGCACGAGGAAGCAATAAGGTCAGAAACGAGCCGGTGAGTGGGTCCCACTTGATTCAATTTTTTTCGTTACTCCTCGTATCCTCGCTCGCCGAATGTACCCGTCATCCATCAGGGTGTTGTGCTGCTGCTCGGTCGGTAACACAAAACTGTAACCCATTGTTCTCGACGACGATGGATCATTGCGATGGGGCACTAGAACATTTGACTGCCTCTGTAGATTCCCCAGTCAACGGTTCTCGGGTTTAATCCAAAGGTTTGATCATGATGGAGAACAATGAGTTTCAAAGATTCGGCCGTCTTCCTCGCACTTGTGGCAATCTGACATGAAAAAGACAGACGATAGATGGCAGCACGTCGCTTCAATCATGATACAAATCTGTTTCGTAATGAATTTTCCGTTGCAACTGAAATACGTATTTGGTTATGTGTGCCCGAGGGTGTGTGGTAAGATGGTAAGGGTGAGGAGGTACGTGTGTTCATGTTCGAGTGGCCACTTGAGAATGCAAATGAGATGGTTTGGATTTTCGGTCTTCCTGACGTCAGAGACAGCGACAGAGAGAGAGAGAGAGAGAGAGAGAGAGAGAGAGAGAGAGAGAGAGAGAGAGAAGAGAGTTAGGGGTGCGAGAAGGACCATCGGTCGTGGCAATGTGTTGCCGGATAGCTGGCTGGCATTGGTTCGGGTGCACCGGTTGAAACCACCGGGCCCAGGAGAAGTCGTTGCCGGTTGCATTAATCGTGGCAGTCGGAGGGTGGCTCGAGGACGAGGGGGCGAGGGGGGAACGATGAAGGGTTGCAGCCCCCTGGCGTAGGCGAGCGGTTAACGTTGTACGCATTGCTGCTGCTGCTGTTGAGGCTGTTGCTGCTACTAAAGGTTGCGACAGCGGTACGGCAGTACGGTGAGGTCGTTATCACGCGACATTACCTCGAAATAAAGGTTAACCGTGGTTTGGCAGGAACGAACATAGGGGGGGAGGGCTCGACGGTGTGATGCCAGGTCGGTCGTACGATTCTCCAGGGCGTGTCTAACGGTACGTGGCTACGAACCCCAGACGATAGTGCGTATCGCGTAGCCGCCAACGGCCAACCAACCCTTCCCGGCCCATAACTTTCGAGGTATCGCTCGTGATATTCACCGCTTTCACGTGTCTCGGCTGCGTTGAATTTATGAACTCCGGGTGGGTTTCCACGGGCAATGCATATCTCATTTAAGATGGGATGCTACAACAGATGCGAATCGCCATGTACAACGATTTGGCAATGATAAACAATTTGATGGTAACTGTGACGATGTTCGGGAAGATATTTTTTCGAATGGTTTGAGTGTGGTTATAAGATGTTTGAAAGTTTTGGGTATGTTGTTTTTGGCGTTTTAATGGGAGTTTGGCGGCCATGATGAATAATGGAGAGACTGTTAACGTGACGATCACATGGTTTAGGATTAGGGTCTTGCAATTGATCGTGGCTTAGGAGTTACGGTTAAATAGCCAATACGGAAGGAGATCAAACTACAGTGGCAAGAACAAAGGACGGGATTCAGAGTCGTTGTCTTTTCTTTAGTTAGCCTCGAGCATGAATGAAGACCATGTGCTACCTATCGTCCTTCTCTCTCGGATTTCTCCAAGTGCGAGGGAGATAACTGAATCTTCGAAACGCATTGTTCTCCCACATGATTGGGATATTGCGATGAAAGACTAGAACGGTTGTCTGAGGAATCTTCAAACCCAGTCAAACATTCTCGAGTTTCGTAGCAATTATCAATTTTGGCCGAGAACAATGGATTACAGTTTCGTGTTACCGACCGAAGACGAGCACATGACCTTAAGGGGCCATTTGGCCAACAGGCGCCATGAATAGCGCATTAAGCTCATGATTAGGGCCAATTTGGAAGAAAGAGCAAGGACTCTGAATACCGCCCAGTGTACAGAGAACCTCTCAATAGTCAAAAATCGGGGGTATATATAAGTGCGTGGGATTGAACTGTTGCCAGGTTGATCGAATGACCAATAGCGAAACATTTCATTGTATTTGTGTTAGTGTTGAATTACTTCGATTGGAGAATTACTGTATTTGATCGCAAAATATTTCGCGAGGAGCGACACATTTTGAACGAGTTCACTATTGAGAGGGTTACTGTAGTTTAAATCGCGGGGAATAGCGTTTGGATACAGCGCCACGAGCGGCGCTGGAGGCAGTGCAATCTATCGGTACACGAGTTTACCCTCCTGACATATCAACATCGATTATAGTGATGCGAGTAAATGGATTGTGAAAGTAATCGATTGAATAAGGTCGTTTACATTGTTGGCTTATTATCATTATTAATGAAGTGCCAGTTGTTATTATAACAATTTTGCGAATGAATCTCGACGTTTGTGATATCATTAACGGATGTGAGAATGACAATATGACTATAGATGTTTCTTCTATCATCGTTTTGAATGAGAAATTCCTTTCTAGCCATCGTGCATGAGATAGATCAAACTTGCAGATACCGATATTGAAAAATAATTCCTGAAGAGAGATAATGCCGCGTGTTGGCGCTCGCAAGAGGTGAAATATCGATCAAGCGATGGATGTTCTTTATGTATAATTTCTAAAAGTTGGTGCTCAGAGACCAAACCTAAAGACTTTGCCTTCAACCTTCGATGCCACCCAAAGAACTTCGATCCGAAACTGAAATCGCACTTTGAAGTTTGAAATTGATGTTAATAACGTTTATTATCCAATACAGTGATACGATAAATATTATAATCTCAACGTGAATTTCCTACAGCGTCAAGGCTCGTTTCTAGAATAATAATAATAGAAGATAGCAGGGCAATAATAATAATATTCATAAAATGCCACCAATGCAAACCTCGTTTATCAATTGATCACTTTAACTATACACAAAACCACCTTAATACCATGAATGCTAATGCTTCTAAAGACAAGCTCGTCTTGCAACGGACTTCACCAGCTTCAGCGCCTCTCGTGGCTGATTTTTCAAGCGCTAGTCCTCACAATACTCACTTTTAGTTTTTTTCCCCAAGATTCTGCCGTTGGATTTAAGTTGTCTTCCTTTTAGGCTTGCATGGCAACAGCTATGCTTCTCCGAGTCCCGATATTCTCGGACAACGACCGTATTATCATCCCGATAATACAAAAAAAAAAAATTGCAATTCATATTCCAATGGCGAACGTAAAAGCGAACTACCGTCGGTTGAGTCCGTTTTTTTTGTCCTTCATTCTCACCCTCCCGATCTCACTGACGTTTGCCTCCCGTGGCTCGAGGGATAACGCTTTATTTCCGCAAACCCGATGGCATTTCAGAGCCACCCCGTTCCATCCGCACGGTGCGCGGTGCTCCGAGGTTGCGTGGATAGACCCGATACAGTTATGTAGACCAGACCGTTTGTCGTAGCCAAGTGCACATATATACATACATATATACATGTATATACTTGCGCCAGTGAGCATACGACTGTGCGTAATGACTCCCCAAAGCCATGGTTGACGATAAGGATGGTCCAAGGGAAGGGATCGAAAGCGTATATACCGCCTCGCACCCTCCTTGACACCGGTGCTACAGTCGAGCCGTACCGCCACCCTTTTTAAGGGTCGCTCGTTAGCCAATGTGAGCTGATACGCCCGAATACACGCCGCAAAAGAGGTCCTCGCTCTATGACGACGCCAGACTCACTCACTTTCCTACCTTCAAACGTATAACGTACCACGGACGACTCCCTCACCGTGAAGTTGACCGACGTTGCACAGTGTTTTCCCAAGATTTCGTTGTGGAAACCCGATCCCCCCCGGTCCGACAATCTCTCATCGCGCAGTTGTGAGACGCAGATTTTGTGTATCACGAAAACGTGAATGTAATACGATGAAGAAACGTCAGGAAGGAATAAAATGTGAAAGGTAATATCCGACGAATCCAGTTTCCCGCATTGTCGTTGAAAGCTCGGTCGGAGATTTCGTACGAACCCTTTAGATGTTGATCGATGGCGGAATCTTGATGGAACGAAGTCAAAATATTAGGGAGTGAAGCTTCGAAACTGATCCACGAGCGGCGTTGAATCCCGGAGAATTATCGCTAGATGCGATTTAATTCTCTCAAATAGATACTTGAGGCTTGCAGGTACAAAAGGCGCTGGCCCACAAAAATAAAACTTTGCAGGAAGACGAAAGAAACGTTATCATTCGAAAAATACTGCGGCATTAGTTTAAACAGGTAAATAGAGTTTTGCGGAAACAGAATTTACGCATTTCCCGAAAATGTCAGCGAAAAAAAGAATTACGTTCGATAGTTATGGCGTTTTTAAGGTAGCAACGGGAAATCGAAAGGGTTAGGCTCGGAACCCAGAACGAGCAATGTGCAGAATGGTAAAAATTCCGAACGCGCAATGCTTCGAATGACAATGTCCCGAACGGTCGCGGGTTCGAATGAAATTGCTTCGAATGGTCAAAATCCCGAATGAGCTTGTTGCGAACGTACAATATGCCGAACACCTACCAGTCGGCGCAATTTTGTACATTTCCTGACTTTTGCGTTTTCCCACGCGTAAATTATCGAAGTTAGACACAAGCCGTCGTAGACTTTTCTATAGGAAATTCAATTCCCTACAGCATTGTTCATGTGATTTTTCGTCTACATGCCGTTGTTGATCCAGCGTTTGAATGGGAAGGTAAAAAAGTATTGATTTTCTTCTTATTTTTACCTTCTCATCCAAACACTTCATAAACAACGGCATATAGACGAAAAGTTCACATCAACAATATTGAAGAGAATTGAATTTTTGTAAAAAAAGTCAGCGATAGCATATATCTAACTTTAATAATTTACGCGTGGGTAAACTCAAAAGTCAGGCAATGTTGAAAACCGGGCCGACTGGTAGGCGTTCGGAACTTTGACCATTCGAAGCAATTTCATTCTGGGCCGCGACCGTTTGGGATTTTGACCTTTCTGGACATTGATCGTGCTGGATTTCGACCCTAACCCAATCACAAAGACTCGAATACAGAAGACCGAACTAAATGAAGGTCGTCTCGTGTGGCAGTCCTGATTGCAATCAACGCCGCTCGTAACTGAGTCTTACTCCCCGAAATGTTTGCTTCATTTTTTCAAGAATCCTCCATCGAAGTCCAGACTTCTCCTGTCTAGCCTCCATGATGATCCATCAAAGTCAATAAATGATCATCAAAGTCAATCATTCTAACCTGATAATTTCGGAGTGATTTTTGTGAACCACGAATAGAGATCCTAAAATATATACATTTTTCTCACAATAACATATAGGCCCGTAGGTTTTGCAACATCTCCGACGCCTACAACTCGACTTGCAAAAGATCTTCGACGATCTTTGACCCCGCGATTGCTTTGAGAAACGCTCACACGGTTGAGCCGAGAAAAAACACGGATGAAGATGAAGATGGAAATGATAAATGTTTGGTTTTCCCAGAGGATTACCTTCGGGTCTGGATCCACGAGAATCCAAGATCCAGCATCGCACGGATCCTGGACACGACAATATTTCGGTCGTCGTGTGTTGCCAAAAGGAATTTCGTCGGCACTTCCGGTCGTCGGCCGTTTCGACGGATTTCGGGCCGCCTCGATGCCCGTTGGCTCTCTCCGTCCAAAGCAAACGAATTTTAATCCGAACGAAACCGACGGGAAACCGAGAAAAGATCGAGAGAAAGAAAAAAAAATAAGGGAGAGACTTATTGCGACCGAACGAGAGTGATGTGTCCCCGAGGCTCTGGGGGAACCGACAATTCGCTGTACCTCGCTGCACTTGGTCGGCGTACGACTCCGTCTTGGGAATATTTTTTCCGGGAAAACTCTTTAATAAAGAGAACCGCGGGAATAAGACAGAAACTGGAACGTCGAAAGCCCGCGAGCGATGTTGAGTCGCGAACTCGTTGTATTTGTGAACGACGATGAGGCTCTGAACCGTCTTTGTACATTCGTGCGGGAGTGAGTAATGGAGATATTGAGACACGTAGAAGCGTCACGTGACATGTACATTCGTTTGCGGTTGCGGGCTATTTGGTTTGTTTTGAAAAAAAAAAAAAACAACGGGCGCCCCATTTCCAAGACTCAACGCGACGTTTGACCTCTGTATGACTTCAATAACTTTTAGAATGGTGCAAACATATTGGAGCGCGAGGTTTGGGGGGTGGGGGTAAACAATATTTAACAGTAGTGAACAATAGTAAACAACTGTTGTTCAGTATTGTTTACTATTGTTTACTATTGTTTACTATTGTTTACTATTGTTTACTATTGTTTACTATTGTTTACTATTGTTTACTATATTTTACTATTGTTTAACATTGTTTCCTACTGTTTCCTATTGTATCCTATTGTTTCCCATTGGTTACCATTGTTTGCTATTGTTTACTATTGCTTACTATTGTTTACTATTGCTTACTATTGCTTACTATTGCTCACTATTGCTTACTATTGCTTACTATTGCTTACTATTGTGTACAATTTTTTACTATTGTTCACTATTGTTTACTAATGTGTAATATCGTTGATTGTCGTTTACTAATGTCCAATAATGGTTTACTATGTCTTGTTAAGTATTCGCTGTCTAACCTGGATCGTTGCTCTGCTTATTATTGGAGGTCGGATGCTCTTGAATTGAGTGAGACAATTCCTACATTACCGATGTTCTGGATTGACCGTCTTGATGTGTTAGATATCGTTTGTCTTATCAATAAATGACGAATGTGCAATATTTTTATGGTTTCTGTCGTGTCAGTAAATTCTGTACGATCTATTTTGATACATGACATTTTTCCATCTCGCCGAGAGCTGCATGATGCAATCTTCCGAAAACTTTTGAGGTTTTCTAGCAGAACGACTTTCAAAATTGATGCAGTTCGGTAATAATAACTCATATGGGCTCTTCGACGAACGCTATAATTACTATCGCGAAACTAGTTATCAAAAAAATTGGCCACATAATGATTCACGAATTTATTAATTCGACTGAATAAAGTTCGTGAAGAGCGAATATGTTGAACCGAATTCAGTAGAAGAATTTCGAACCAATGATGGATTTTGAAGTTTGGTGATGTCCTCGTACCAATCGATCGCTGTTTCCAAATAGAAAGCATGAAAATGGGGGGGGGAGGGGAAATCAATAAATAATAATGATAAAACAATTCAGAGCGACCGGGTGAAACTCGAACGGTCGCGAACACCGAAAGGGCCGGACGCTTAGGGGAGGGACCGGGGTTATACGAGCATTGTTGTTTTATGGGTAATAAATATGGGCGAGTGTTGTATACCGACGTGCGACGTTGATCGTGAGCAAAACGTTTCGCGAGCGGAGCTCCAATCACTCAGTCGTTGCTCAAATTCCTGGTCACGAACCAGGTAAATCATAAGCATTTTAGTATCGTAAAAGCGAAGGAGCGTAAGAACGGGGCGGACTCTTTGCACCGATGTTCCATTCGCTTTGGGATTCGATTTCATCGACTCGTAATAATATTTGTCATTGCGAGTCGTATTCTCGTCGACTAATATCGATGAATTTTGGAGCACGAAACAACGATAAATTCGTGATGGGGAACGATTCACGAAGCCTCTTTAACAATAAATTCCAACAATGAACTAAAGGGCGTCTTCTCATGTGTGAACCCATTTTCGAAATGATTTCTTGGAAATTAAATTTAGAAAAACGGTCGAATGTACAGTGTTGGTGTTTCATAGTTACATTTATACATGTCTTGAGCAACATCTTTGATTTTTTCAAAGCATTTTATTCGAAATTGTACAATACGATTTGTTGTTGAAATTGTCAACGGGAACAAACTTTTTTTTTTTTAATTCTATTGTTTACGAATGTGATAACCACATTCGTAAAGAATAGAATTGAAAAAAAAAGTTTTTCCGCCCCTCTAATAAAAAATTTTATGAAGCAATGAAAAAAATTGAAGAGTCGAACTATCTTGTTGTCTGTGAAAAAAAAAATTGGAAAACGTATTATTCCGAAAGATTGAAGATCGTGAAGTTTTTGTTGAATATGATAATTTATTGTAAGATAATATTTTGTTCGAATTATTCATGATTGATCGAAGAAATAGGAAGAGCTCCATTGTTGCAAAATATTTGATCATGATTGTTTGGTCTCACAAAAAGTTCAATATATAATTTATATTTTCAATACACACTAGACACGACAATCGAAGGATATGGAAACGATAAAAAAATGTAGACGATTTTAAGAAGCCTTGGCGAAAAATAATTGTAGAGCAATGATAAAAAAGCAAATTGAAGCTTTCAGTTTCCAGTTTTGTGATCCTGAGATCAAATATTTTCATCACTGCCCGTTTCTGAATAATCATTAAAAAATCGCGATCGAAGTGTTTTCTACATTTCAGCTTGCATTTCGAAAGTTTCACGGGATATAATAATTCTGTTGTTGCTGTAAATCCGTCTAAAAGTTCTTTCACGATGATTAGCTATAGCTATATCGTTGTCTATGAAAAAGAAAAAAAAGAAAGAAAAAAATTGCAAAACGTAATATTCGAATGAAAGTAAGCGAGTTCGAATGATGAAATGAAAAAAAAAATTTGAATGATATACCAGTAGCTGTGATAAGCGTTTGATCCTGCGAAACTTTGAGTTACCAGACAAAATCCACGAAACAAGTTGACGCGTGGTAAAAGTTTATCACAGTACGCTATATATATCCGGTCTATACGAACGAGTTCGTGGAGAACAGCGTGGGTGCACGACGCTGTGAACAACGTGAAAAGTTTTCGAAAGCTCGGGGATAGTGCTCTCCCACGGTTTCTGACCCGATGGACCCGATGGATACCGTGAACTACGTTCCGAGTACGAAAAACTTTTTTTTTTTTTTTTTTTTTTTTTCGCGTACACCGACGAGAGCAGAGTGAGCTGCGAGAGGAGCGTCGTACTTTCACGATAAATCCGTCCTCGATCCTAAAGTGACCGTACCCCGGTCTCCTCGTGTGCTTCCCGAACGGGATACAAAAATAAATTTGAAAAATTGAAAAAAAAAAAAGTAATTTCAAGAAATGAGACCACGCAAATGGCGGAAAAAGTGAAAATAGTTTTTGGAAAATTTTTTTATCATTAATTACGATAGTGAAGAAATTTATTGATGACCTTGGTTGATCCTATACATATTGATGAATGTATGGAAAAAATTGGTATACGACTTTACGAAAAGTGCATTAAGGCGAATTTATTGCTTATCCGAAATAAGTAAACCAAATGTATATTTATAGACTGTACATCTAAGGCATGACTTTGGGAAAAGTTCTCGATAATTAACAAAATGCCGGACTTCTGAATTTGTTGTACTTGTTTCTTCAAATTTTGAAAAAGAATTAAGTTATTTATTTTTAAAAAACATACCACGATACGAGGATCCTCGAATGAAAAATGTTCTACGTTGTGTGACAGGAAGTAGCTTCAACAATTTTATTTTGAGATTCGACAGAACAAAGTACAACCAACGATTGTTTTTTTTTTCTATCAATCAAATCGTGAAATAAATTTCCCGGCCTGTGGCGAAAGATTTTTTCACGATTGAATCAATTTAAAAAAAAAATCGTTAATTGCAATCTGTTACATCAACGCTTGATGGGTCGATCGAGCAAAGAATAATCAATATAAATTATTCCCAAAATAATTGAAAGAAAAAAATATATGTATACCTGACGATCCAATAGAATCGGTAATGTAGGACTCTCCGAAACTCGAACACCAGAACTTGAATACAGAAGTCTCACGAATGCAGATAACAAAAATTAGGTCGCACTTCGTCAAAGCCCCGTACAAAATAATAATAACAATCTTTATTATTATTATAAAATCGAATAAAAAGCTCTTTTTATTAAATTCAAAAATAACTGAAATACAGTCGGAAGAGAAAAAGAGAAGGATTCAACAATAGCATCGTTGCAGACCGTGAACCCAATAACAATGACTCACTATCGAAAAACCTTTATGAAAAACCTTTGCCAACTTTAACGACCGCATTAATTAACGTTTGTCCCAGGTGCAGCTTCACCCTCCCCCAATTGCGATCGAAGCTAAAGAAGATTCTTCAAGATCCTTCATCTTACACACACACACACACACAATACAGCTCCGAAATCTGATCACTGATGACGCAAAAGCCTTCTTTCTTCTCACACAGCCAGCCCGACCGATTGTGTTCCGAACCCCTGACGCAAATGCCTTTCCTCATTCCCATCTCGTCGCCTTCTCGCCCTCCCCCCACCCGTTCCCCATCGATATATGCAAAGTGGTGAATTTTCCGCGATACAAAAGAGTCGTTATCCATTCTTGTTCGTTCGCGATCGTAACCGCCCCAAGAGGTAGCACACTCGACCGGGAACGTTTTTTTTTTTTTTTTTTTTACTATTTTTCACTATTTTTTACGAAAGACACGGAATACAATCTACCACCCGAGGACGGATAGACCGAGGCGGACTCGACCGATATCGAATATAATGTTTCATAAAGATGCAAATGGGACACGGAAACGCATTGAAAATTGCTGAATGCGGCTTCCAGTGACAACCCTCCCCCCCCCCCCCCCCTCCTCTCCCCTAACCCATCATCACCCTGAAATTTGGGTCAGTCGCGATAAATCGACTGTTCCATCGAAGTATTTCAACTATACCCCTTGTGAAAATGCAATAACCACTGTATATTATCACCTCGAACTCGTGAAAGTAATGGAAAATAATGTGGAATGGCGGAGGGGGGATGGAGGTGTTGATAGGGGGTGTGTTAGTTTTCGTTACGTCGGTTGCAACAAGTTTCTTCGTCGCTTAACCCATCCCCCATCCCCTCACCGTCCTCCCTTAAGGTCCATTAAAACTACGAGAGTTCGGTCGCAAGATTGTGGGTTAAATCCTCTTCCACGTCGCCTTAAATATTATCCTCGTGGACACTTTCATTTCCGTGGGTCCAGCAGCCGAAGCAGCTGCACACAAACACACACACAAACACACTCACATATATATATATACACTAGGGTGGTTCTTATTTGGATCATGTAGGAATGTTGATTTTGCCGGAGGCTCAATCGATACGAAAAAAAATTCAAAAATGTTCGAGCCCATCGTGAACCTCCTAGTCCAATTCTAATTACTGCCTAAGAACAGATGAAGTTTTCCATTTGAAATACATGGAATTTTTTTATACGACGGTTATTATATTGGTGGGACGACCAATTATTGTTTGAAAAATCCAATGCTGCACGGAGTTGACGGGTATGAAAATCTACTTTCACGGAAAAAATAAAAAACATATATGGGTCATCTCATGCCACGTTTACCCGCACCTTTAGACCGTTCCTCCGACGATTGTCATACAAACGTACATGTGGCATGAGACGACCCATATATGCATTTTGATTTTTTCCGTGGAAGCAGGGTTCATACCCGTTAACTTCGTACGGTATTGGGCTTTTTGAGCAATGATTGGTTGGCCCGCCGATATAATAACCGATTTATAAAAAAATTGCATGTATTTTAAATGGGAAACTTCAACTGGTCTTGGGCGGTAATTAGAATTTGGCTAGGAGGTTCATGATGGACTTAAAAATTTTTTAATTTTTTTTTCGAACGATTAAGCTTCCGGCAAAATCAATATTCGAACATGACCCAAATAAGAACCACCCTAATATATATACACACACACTCAAGCCTACCTGTGAGAAATATCATTTCAGGAAATTATATATAGCAGTTCCGATGAATATATGGAAACGAGGAAAATGTGAGAAATGTATAAACTGGTATTCGGTCTCGTGTGATTTATGCGAGTGTGGAAATGTTACAAGCGAGATGGCCTCGTTTGTAATGAGGACATACCCAGAGCTGGTCTCATTGACGTCTGTGAGTGGGGCATGAACATTTTTATTCGAGAGAAAAAATATTTCTTTTGCCGATGGACGACGGTTTGGTTTGATGAGAGAAAGAAAATATTGAATTTTTTTAATTATGGAACGAAGAGATGTCGGGATTACCATTCGTTCGATAAAGATTTATTCGTGATATTTTTATCACTGAAAAAGTGTGGATTTTAAAATTTTTATTGAACAATGAGAATTTATTGTAAAATATTATTTCGTTTGCCTTATTCATGAGAGTAATATGAAGAGTTCCCATTTGTTATATCTGTTTTATTGTTGCAGGATAATTGATAATAATTGGTTGCTTGAACGAAAAATTTCGATGTAGCATTTATATTTTTAGATATACACCAGACACAACAATTTAAGAATATGAAAAAATAAAATTAGAGATTTCTAGGCAATTTTCAGAAGGTTCGGAAAGTAGCGGAAAATCGTTGTAGAGCAACGATTGAAAAAGCAAATTAAATCATAAAATTCGGTGTGCCTCACAGTGAGGCACACCGAATTTTACGATTCGATACGATCGATCTTTTCATGAAAAATCAATGAAAAATCCTTAACATAGGGTATCGTTGAATTCATCTAAAAAAAGGAACAACTTCAGGTGGTTCAAAAGTATTGTTTCCATTGAAAAAAAACTGCCGTTATGCTTGCAGCATAAAAACATGAACTGTAAGAGCATAGATCCCATCAGCACTGAGAGTGTCCCCTTTCGAACCCTAAAACTCTCATCCGACCCATTTTGTTGTCACTTCTTTCCCTGAAGAGTTATTCGAATGTATTTCTTTAAATGGGACACCCTGTATACATATATCCACAGGAGTCTCGAGACCCATGTACGACTCGAACTTCAACAGTATCCGCATTTGATTTTGATAATACCATTTGTTGAATCAACTCTGTTTGTGTTTTGCATGTGTGGTAGAACCTTTCCTAGCGACCCATCCCATTAAAAAAGATTCTTTTTCAATTTGCAGTCAACAAAGTTCCAAACAACAAAAAAACGCAAAGACGATAATGCTCTCAAACATTTTCCTGATCTCCGTGGTCACTGTGGGCAACTGGGTCGCTGCTACTAACGAGAAATGCGTCCTGACAGCGGCTCACATTCATATCAAAACATCGGATTTTGATATCAATCAGTCGAAAATGCTCGGAACGGTCAAAAGTTGGAATATTATATATAGGTATAGTTGCGTACCTCGTCCGCCGGCCGCTTAACTACATTGCTCGACTTTCGAGCTTTCCTACGCGTGAACTATCAATGTTGGATGTATGCCGTCGCGGACTTTTTTCTAGAAATTTTAATTCTCTACAACATGGTTCATGTAAACTTTTCGTCTATATAGCGTTGTTCAGCCAGCGTTTGGACGGGAAGGTAAAAATGTATTGATTTGCTTCCTCTTCTCCGTGTATAATTTTCCGTTGTTCAGTCCACTTCTAATGCTATCTCACAGTATCTACTCCGTATCCTTTCAAATATTCTTATCTCTCCCATTCTCCACATCTCTGCCTCACACGTTGCAATTCCCCGCATCCCCGAAAAGTGTTTCCGGAACCGCGTACGAATCTTCGAATAGCTACCGAAGTGAAGTGAGCGATAAGTTGGTAGTCTCTATAATCGATTGGTCCATCCCTCAGGAACCTAACTTCACCTCCATAGTTGATTGGTCTAGCTCGGTACCTATTTCAGTTCAGTGGTGCTCAGTTACCAGAAATTATACGCGGTTTCGGTCACGTTTCCGAGCGGTCCGTGCGTACTCCTTACCTCTAGTCTCCATGGATGAAATAATACGAGAATTAGCTATGTGCACGAAGCCACTAGCGCCACTGTGGCAGAAGTCGGCGTTAACGGCGGTGGATTACTATTACGTGTAATGATACCGGAAAGGAAAATCATTTTTTACAAATATCTTATTATTCGAATCATAAATCCATATTCATAGAATCGTTGCGAAAAAAATGTAGGAAACAATGTATAAATTTTATCATTATAGATGTAAACATTTTTAAACTAACGCGATTACGAATTTAGTGGATCACTGAACACGCAGTTAAGTGACGTCCGTGTCGTCTGCTGTCGTCTATTGTTTTCGCGGTACCAAATAGTGACACATGCTGCATACAAAATAAATGCCACATTTGATACAAACTTTCTCTCCTAAATTTAGACAATTCACTACACAGCAAGCAATTTTTTTTTTTTTTTTCCGTCCATGATTTGACTAATGCAAGAAAACAAGTCGACAAAAAATAGGGTTATGTCTGTTACTCGGCTTGCGAACTTGATTGTGTAACTTAATAAGTAACTTTTAAACTACTACTGTGCTGCAAATAGAAAATAGTATAAAATAGTCTTCACTATACATAAAAAAACCCTTTACTACACCGATTGAATTTAAATAAGTTTAATTAACGCTTGTTCCGCTCATCTAACTCTTAACAAAATACCTGCCCAAAGTACGGATTTTTAACACCGCGAGCGCTGACAGTCATTTCAAAATTTTTCACCAGCAAATGCACATAGCGAATAACGAAACAAAAAATCTCGCATTTTTCCAAGTATGCGATAATCAAGTACATTGCGTGATGATATTCCTACGAGGTTCGGTTTATTCTCACGTGAGGATGACAGAAAAATATATATATGTATTTTTAAAGCCTCAGCTTTTCAGGGTTTGTGTAATCCGTGTGGTATTGTCATCCGTAACTCACCCGGCAGAAGGTCCGAGGTCAGCCAAGTGGGTTTTCCCGTGGCAATGGGGCAGGGGGGGGGGGGGCGGTAGGGCTACCATTTCCTCGGTTGAAATTTCATTTGGCTCGATTCGCGCGAGTTGGCGTAATGCAATTTCAACCGGTAGGAAACTCGGGTTCGGGGCTGACGGCTAGATCGTGAGAGAGAGGGAGAGAGAGAGAGAGAGAGAGAGAGAGGGTGCACCCAGACCGTCGAGTACGAACTTTCGGGGAGGCCGTGAGAGTCCGTGCGAACGGACGAGCTTCGGGGCACTCGACGCTGCAACGCTAAATGCAATCGTGAGGGTCGGGCAACGTGTATACGCACGTAATCAAGAGTGGCGTGGATTTTCGGAATTCGCACGTGAATACGGTTGATATACTCGTCGGTGATGTGTGTATATATATATATATGTCTATAAAGTATATATTGGAGTGGTCCTTATAGAGGTAATTTTTCAATTTTTCTGTATTCATTCCGTCAGATAGGTTTCAAATAATTTTTATATAACTCAACCATGGTTTTCTCGCTTTTACGTGGCTGTTGGCGGGAGGTAACATTTTTGTTTTAGCGACTGTCGACCGTCGGTATGAGAGTCAAGCATTAAAATCCACCATAAGATCACTCGGAGTTAAATGCCGCCCCCGGTTGAGTGGCGAGGGGAAACATATTTGCAAACCAAGAACGAGAGACCGAAGTCGAGTGGATTGGCGGTGCCACCAAGCGTCTTCGATATAATATACTCCGCCCTTCAGATCGAAATCATAACCGAAATATAACCTCGTATAGTTCGATCAATCAAAAAATTTGTCAATCGTATCGACCGGTACCGACGTGCATCGAAGTTCGATATATGAGCAAAATCGACAACACAAATAGAGCGACGAGTGGATGCCGAAAATTGGATCATTTAATATTTTGTTTCATTAGTTTTGAGTGATAAAAAAAGTGATAATTTATTCAATATAAGTACAACCCGAAAATCCAACCCGGCTTCGGCCCCGGACCCCGCGGAAGCTATACCCCTTGTCCACACAGCGGCTTCAGCCGAAATCGCCCCCGTAAATTTACATCGCGTCAACTTCAGTATGAGCCATCATTGAATTGCGTGAAGCTCGGATAACATGGTTTGGTTATTTATAAAATAGCGTCTGCATCTCGGAGGCGTGCTGTTAAAAGCCCCTCCATACAAAATATATACAACCATTTTCGTTTATTGATGTTTTGGTCATTATAAATTGGATGAAACTCGATAAACATTGAATGGCATTTGAATGGCAAAAAATTAAAATTTCGCCGGTTGATACTGATATTGAGACGTGTTAATATTGAGATAGAGATTAAGGAGGATTTTGCGAACGGTTTTTAAAACCTTAATATAAACTAGACGCAGAAATCAAAGGATATGAAAAAAACATCGTAAATTTTTGAGTGATCTTCTCAAGGATGTAAATTGGCGAAAAAAATAGTTGTAGAGCGATGATAAAAAAAAAAAAAGTAAATTGAAGATTCGAATTTCCAGTTTTGAGATCCTCAATTCAAATATTCAAATCATTCACCGTTGCCGAGTAACCATTAAAAATCAGCAATAAAGTTTATTTCTCAATTTTTCCTCGTCTTTCAAAATATGACTGACCTGAAATAAGCCGGTGCTTTCGCCGGTCCAACAGACCCATCGTGACGTCTCAGTTTTCTCTCGGGTCAGACGCGAATCAACAATAACACATATCGGATGAACACTTGAACGAACAGAAGACAAGTTTTATTATCAACGAATATCACGTATCACATACAAGGTAGGACATTGATTTAACGAACGTATATTCAAATTACTTTCATGACTGAATGATCGTTAATTATAAGATTGATTACGATATTACAATCAATTGTGAAATAATAATAACATAATACAAAAAAAACAAATTAAATAAAATAAAAAAACAAATCGAAAAAATGCCCATCCCTGATCACACAAATGAAAACGTATGATAAATGTTTACTTTTGACATATATTTACACGGTCAGCGGTAGCAAAGAAAAAAAAATCTTAGGCGGTTCCCGTTTTTCTGTTTACTTCCAAGTTTTCCTCATATATATATATGGGGAAAAACGGCCCAAATCACCGGACTGAAACCCTTCTATCCTCCGATGTGGTCGCTGATTTTTTTCTAGTATCTTTGGGATCCCACGACCTCACTAATTTTTTTTTAGATTTTTTAGACCCCTCCTCCCCCTGCCCCCACCGCCCTTCATTTTTCTTATCAAGGGGTAACTGCTATTTCCCCCCTTTTTATTTTGATACATTTTTTTCCCCAGATACTTTATTGAAATTGAAGAACTTTTTTCATAAAATTGGAGTGGGTGTCGGATTGCTAATATTTTTTTTTCTTTTTTTTAATTTTGGAAAAATTCGAGTTTTTTCAAAATTTCAACATATGATAATGGATTCCTATCTCAAAAAAATAAAAGAAAAATGAAATCTGTCTTGCGAAAAATCGATATTTAGATTATTTTCGAAAGTAAATCGATTTTTTGAGTATAAATTGATTTGATTATGAAAAATATATTTTTTAATCGATTTTCTATCAAAAATAATCAAAATATCGATTTTTCGCAAGACAGATTTTATTTTTCTTTTATTTTTTTGAGATAGGAATCCATTATCATATGTTGAAATTTTGAAAAAACTCGATTTTTTCCAAAATGAAAAAAAAGAAAAAAAATATCAGCAATCTGACACCCACTCCAATTTTATGAAAAAAGTTCTTCAATTTCGATTAAGTATGAGGGAAAAAATTGTGGTGGAAGTAAAAAGGGGGGAAATTGCAGTTACCTCTTGATAAAAAAATTGAAAAAAAATAAATGAAATATTAGCAATCCGACACCCACTCCAATTTTATGAAAAAAGTTCTTCAATTTCGATTAAGTATGTGGGAAAAAATTGTGGTGGAAATGAAAAGGGGGGAAATTGCAGTTACCTCTTGATAAAAAAATTGAAAAAAAATAAATGAAATATTAGCAATCCGACACCCACTCCAATTTTATGAAAAAAGTTCTTCAATTTCGATTAAGTATGAGGGAAAAAATTGTGGTGGAAATGAAAAGGGGGAAAATTGCAGTTACCTCTTGATAAAAAAAAAGAAAAGGGGTCTAAAAAATCTGAAACAAAAAAATTAGCGATCTCGTCGAATCCAAACGATACAATAATATTCTTTAGATTTTTTAGACCCCTCCTCCCCCTTTCCCCGCCACCTTTTTTTTTTAATCAAGAGGTAACTGCTATTCTCCCTCTTTTCATTTGAATGACATTTTTTCTCCAGATACTTTAACGAAGTTGATGAACTTTTTTCATAAAATTGGAGTGGGTGTCAGATTGCTGATATTTTTTTTCTTTTTTTTCATTTTGGAAAAAATCGAGTTTTTTCAAAATTTCAACATATGATAATGGATTCCTATCTCAAAAAAATAAAAGAAAAATAAAATCTGTCTTGCGAAAAATCGATATTTTGATTATTTTTGATAGAAAATCGATTAAAAAATATATTTTTCATAATCAAATCAATTTATACTCAAAAAATCGATTTACTTTCGAAAATAATCTAAATATCGATTTTTCGCAAGACAGATTTCATTTTTCTTTTATTTTTTTGAGATAGGAATCCATTATCATATGTTGAAATTTTGAAAAAACTCGAATTTTTCCAAAATTAAAAAAAAGAAAAAAAAATATTAGCAATCCGACACCCACTCCAATTTTATGAAAAAAGTTCTTCAATTTCAATAAAGTATCTGGGAAAAAAAATGTATCAAAATAAAAAGGGGGGAAATAGCAGTTACCCCTTGATAAAAAAAATAGAGGGTGGTGGGGGCAGGGGGAGGAGGGGTCTAAAAAATCTAAAAAAAAATTAGTGAGGTCGTGGGATCCCGAAGATACTAGAAAAAAATCAGCGACCACATCGGAGGATAGAAGGGTTTCAGTCCGGTGATTTGGGCCGTTTTTCCCCATATATATGAGCGATTCCACGTGACTTCAGCCACTCAAAAAAAAAATTTTCCACAAATAATTTTAAAAAATTGAGCTATTTTTTTGCAATATATTCACCGAGTGCCGATTTTTTTAAAATTTTTTTGACGGTTTTATCGTTAATTAACGTTTTTTTGTATTTTTCCGTTCAAATGGCTGTATCTTTGGCAGGATTTGACGTATTTACATTTGTAAAAAACGAAAATGTGCGTCTTTTTAAGGCCTTCCAGAAAAAAATTACTTTAGATTCTATTGAGCAAGTTGCACGTCCGTTTTAGGGCAAAATATGCAAAAATATTTTTTTTCTCAAAAAATGCATTTTTAATTTTTTTTTTCAAAATTTCCCCAAATTCTGAATACAAAAAAAGAATTTTTGGTATTTTTTATATCGTGGGACCGGCAATCGGTAATGCGTAATTTTACCGATTCCATTAATAAATTTTCTACAGTTTGATTTTTTTCGCTTTACGCGATTCAACAAGCATTGATTATCATTAATTTCTCTTTCAAGGAGGCTTCTGAACTCGCATAAAGCGACTGGAGCACACGAAAAAAAAAAAAATTAAACTGAAAAAAATTTATTAATGAAATCGGTAAAATTACGCATTACCGATTGCCGGTCCCACGATATAAAAAATACCAAAAATTCTGTTTTTGTATTCAGCATTTGGGGAAATTTTGAAAAAAAAAATTAAAAATGCATTTTTTGAGAAAAAAAATATTTTTGCATATTTTGCCCTAAAACGGACGTGCAACTTGCTCAATAGAATCTAAAGTAATTTTTTTCTGGAAGGCCTTAAAAAGACGCACATTTTCGTTTTTTACAAATGTAAATACGTCAAATCCTGCCAAAGATACAGCCATTTGAACGGAAAAATACAAAAAAACGTTAATTAACGATAAAACCGTCAAAAAAATTTTAAAAAAATCGGCACTCGGTGAATATATTGCAAAAAAATAGCTCAATTTTTTAAAATTATTTGTGGAAAAATTTTTTTTTGAGTGGCTGAAGTCACGTGGAATCGCTCATATATATATATATTTTTTTTTCGTTGAGAAAAATAATAAATAAAAATAAATATTAACATTTCAACGAGAAACGAAATATTCGGAGGGAACATCATTGACGATCGACAGGACGTAGTGGTTTTTTTGTTCTTCGACATCGTGTCTAATGGGATTCCACATTGTGTTTGAGCTTTCGTTCGATTTCCTGCAACACTTGTGACATGTGATCGTGAAGAGCCGGACCAACGAGCATTCCGGATTTCAACGTCAGGCTGTAACATTGTTTGTAAAGATTTACGAGACTCTCGCACTTGTGCGAAGCCCGAAAAGCCGTTTTTTCGGTTATTTCGGAATTTTTTCCAAGGCACAGTTTGATGAGTGATTTTAATAAATATTGCAATCTTTGTTCGAGCAAAATCACGAGTTTTTCCTCGTCGTCTCCCGATTTATCGTCATCGACGTTCGCGTGTTTCACATCTTCGCGATCATCGTTCGCTTTGCTCAACAATCCGTCAGCGTTCTCGATCATTTTTTCCGTTATTTCATTTTTTTCACGGATTATCGGAAATATCGGTTGACACTGGATTATCAGGTCCAAACCGGTTTGGTAATACTTCAATTTGGCATTGAAACTCGTCGCAGCTGAAAAAAATCAACGCAGTTGTTAATTATTTTTTCAGCCAGTTTTCGGACGAATTTTTGAGGAGTTATTCCGCTGTGATGGACGTACTTCAAACGAGCTAGGTTTTCGGAATTTATTACGAAAAAAAACTACCGAAACGATCTTATCGATTTTTAGGATGTGTATTAACCCTTGGCTGGGGCGCAGCGGTCTTTTGGACCCCGAGGTCACAAAAAGGCTCGCTGAGAGTAACCAATTGATTTTTTTGACTTGGAAAAATTTCCATATTCTCTTTGATACACACTTTGAGAAGTGCTGTAGATTATTTGGTTTAAATTCAATATTTACTTGGAAAAAAAAAGGTTCATGGTGGACGAAACGCGAAATTGGCGATTAAAAAAAAAAAGATCCAAACTTTTTTCATTATTTTAATCTTAAAATTGAAGAGGATTTAAGGATTTCACCACGTTGAGATTTTCAGAAAATCGATTTTTTCAAACTGATGAGCAAGATATCTCGAAATTTACTCAACCGATATTGATGAAATTTATATCACATATTCTTCATAATATTATCTAGGAAGTATCATAGCCTTTTTTTGATTCGATGCCGCACTAATCTTTTATTAATTTTAAAAACTCAAAATTTTTGTAAAAATGTGATTTTTTTTCAAACCGCTGTCATTTCTACAATTTTTTTTTTATTTCCCCAGCCTAAATCTTAGATATTACCTTTCTGAATAAGAAACATTTTATTTTATCATTAACATCATGTAACGAGAAATAATATAAGAAACATTTTAGTTTTAATTTTTCAGACGATGACTGACGGAGAAAAAAATTTTACCCTCGACGAGGATTTTACTTGACGGCTCGTATCTCCGCCATTTTTTTATGTTGTTTTATTCGTTGTTTTTTTTTTTGTATCGTTAATAAAACTATATTGTATTTGTGTAGAATAAAAATTATTTTCTATATATGACAACTGCAAAAAAATGTATACATTTTCTCTGAAACTATTTTTTTTTGAGGATAAAAAAATATATTTTTCAAAAATTTCACAGTGGAAAAACCCCTCAAGACGATTCCCAAGAATGAAATTTTGATAAAATCGTTATCTTACTTTCTGCCTGATGCTCGGAAAGCGCCACACGTTCGAGTTGAACGGTCAGAAACTCTACAGGCTGTTCCAAGGACAGCAAGAGCTTCGCGGCTTTCATGTAATAAAGTTTGCTCAGCTGCAACGAATTTTTGCGTTTTGGATTGTCAGCGTCCGTGGTGAGTTCCCGATAAACACGATGATACAGCGAACCCAATCTGTGTTGAATCGTCGCAGCACGAAATTGATAGACCGGCTGACGGGGACCCGGCGTCTCTGTGTCGCAATATTTCAGTGCTTTTTGCAAAGTCTCGACGACTTCTCGCTCGAGCTCGTCCTCAGTCTGCAGATTTTTAAATATTTTTTATTGTTAAAGAAAAAAATCGCGCATGAAAACGAGGATGGACGTTGATTGGATGATAATAATTTTGAAATACTTTTGTGGTTGAATGATCGTGGATTACAGGACTTAACAATTTCAATAATTTAATTTCAATAATTGATTATAATAAAAATAATAATAATAATATAAATAATAATCGAATATTATAATTCATTGTGAAATAATAATTTATGCAAATTATTTATATTGATAATCATAATTATTAATAATATTATAATATACAGGATTCGACAAAAGTACCAGAACGGCCGATTTTTTCGAAAAGGTGACCTTGTATCGAGAAAATGACCTTCACAAAAGTTGCGAGGTTTGGAGAGACGAACCAGACGGTGACTGTGAATTTGACCCAGAGGGTTATTTTTAAGGTCATGGAAATAACAAAAAAATGTTTCACAAAATGTCGGAGACGACTTTGAACTTTTTGACAAAATAGCGGAAATATTTTGAATTTTTGTCTTGTTACAAAACCTCGGAATTATTTTGCAAATTTTATTAGCTTTATTTTGACATGACACCGTTAGGGAAGTTTACCGGCCGTGCAGCAATATTTTTGCTGAGGTACATCGTTCGATAATCTGCTGTTTAGTTTACGTTTGATTCGAATATTCGATCGAAGATTCTCCAAGATACCATCTAACATTGGACAGTTTTTCAACAGAATTCATAAAAAGTTTCGGGCAGCTTTATATCGAATAGTTAAAAAAAGATTTCTAACATAGGCTCTGTGTACAAAACCGGTCAAGATTTATGTTAATTATCACGGCTTTGGCTCCGACAATTCTTTTCTAATTAAACACACGCATGAGTAATACAGTTGCCTGTACACCATCAAAAATTTCACGATGATTCATAAAAAAACTGTTCTGTCCAAGTAACATCTCAAGGGCGGGGTAATGTATCACATTTTTTAAAAATTTTACACTAAATGCATGATATCTCAAGAATATTGTGTCCAAATTTTGAGTCGATTGGACAAAAATTTACAAGGATAATGAGTATTTGAGTGTCCGTTGCTCCGGGCCGTGCAACGAGTGCGCAAAACTTCAAAGCATTGTCCTGAAACTTGACATTTTTAACGTCCGTGTTCACGATAACGCAAAAAATCTACTGGACCAATCGTTTTTAAATTTTGTACACTACTTCTTCACATAATTCACCAGATATTGTCGAGTGCTTCTTTTCAATAATAATTATTAATTTTCCAGCAATAAATTAGCTGATTTTTATAGCGAAAATCGTTTTTTTTTTTTTGCTTCCAAGTGCTACGAAAAAATCGAAAAAAAAAAATCCCTTCGTGATTGCCTCGAGGAACATCTCTTTCAACGAATGCATTTTGATTCTTTTGCGTTTCAGATGATTCTTTTGCGAGTTATGATGAACACCACAAAGCAACTTTTTTTCGAGTCGCCTCCGTAGATTCATTGTCACCGGCTTAATTTTTAATATTTTCGAATGAAAATGTTGGAAAACATTGTTTAAACGTTGTATTATTAAAGGAAAATTGATTGAATATATTTACACTATTTCCATCGCCAAAAAAAAAAAAACCTTGAAAACGTGCTTCTTATTCACCGAATTAACCTTACCCCGCCCTTAATACAATAATCGTGCGTTAATCACAACGATGAAAAACTCGAATGAAAATACCTTGTTTCCAGCGGTCGGATAATCCTGCAGAAGTGTAGCAACCGTGTACAAAGTCGTCGACAAATCCCACGTCACGGTTTCCCATATGGCAGGATTGGTTTTGCGAGTTCCCAAAACTTGAAGAGCTTTGTGATAACTCGCCAGGGCTTTGTTGTAGAAGTGACGCTCCTGCGACGGACGTTTACCATGCATGTGCGCGCACAAACGCATCAAACGTCCCGTGTTGGAATGAAGAAGCGCGAGATTGGCCTCGTCGTGAACGGTCTCGAAGGCTTTCACACCGGATTCCAAATGTGTGAGAGAACGCGTGAGAAGAGACGTTACCTCGGCAGTGCAATCCTCGTCCGGTGATTTATCGCTCTTCGTTGTGGCCTGTTGATATCGTGCTGAAGCACGAAGAAGGAAGAAGTAGTAAGACACCTGTTATTGTGTTTTAACAAGTGCATATTTTTTACTGATTATAATTTGAAAATATTTAGAAAAAAATTAAAGAGGGGACAAAAAATTAGGTACTTGGAAGTTTTGCGGTGATTTAAGGGGGAATTAGGGTTAATTTGATTTGAAGAAAAATAAATAATTAAAGAAAAAATTTAAAACATACTTGCGATAATTTTTTTTTTACGACGGAGTTGATACATATTTATTTCTATAATTCTTAAATAATAAAGTAACTGTTGAAAAATATTCTATTCTAGCCGTTGACAGCAACGCCTCCGCGGACGTCTAAAAAAAAAGTTTCATTGCGGTGCCTCTCATAATTAACAACGTCCATTTTTTTTTTTTTATCGATTGAAAAGTTACTGAAATGTTTTTCGATAAGAAATCAGTATTTGGACGTCTGAGATCTGTGAAAAAAAAAATGAAAAATCGTAAAAAAAAACTCGACGTTGTTACCCGCAGTAACTTCATCAACTAATAAAATCATTTTGGTTTATTTGATTCCAGATGATCCAGTGACGAGTTATGAGGGCCACCGCAATGAAACATTTATTTTGGGCGTCCACGGAGATTCGCTGTCAATGTGCGCGTTTATTCATAAAATTTAATGAAAATTTTACATAATATTCTTCGAATATTACTTTATCATGTGGTTTTTATAGAAATAATAATATATCAACTGTGTCGTCGAAAAAAAATTATCGAAAATATGTTTTTTTTTTTTGTATCGAATTAACCTTACTCTCCCCTTAAGATGGTGACTTACCACCAGCTTGATTCATGTAGAGAACTCCCAATTCGTTTTGAATATTTCCCAATCTTCTCTCAAGATTATTCTTGTCGATCTCGGAGGGTTCGAGCTCCAGGGCTCTCTCGTAACACTTGAGTGACGCGATCATCGTCGTCTCCAGGCTGCCAAACTGTTGGGGCAACAGTTCAGCTCCGTCTTCAATCAAAAATCGAAATACTTTGGTATAGTCGTCGTAATTGGCCCATTTTGCCGGTGCTCTACATTAGGATCGACGCTCGATATTCGGAAGCTCTCGGTTAGTCAGGAAATGAATTATAATTATCGAAAAAAAAAAAAATAATATTATGAAATTTGCTTGTACGAAAATTCCAAAATACATCATGTGTCGTTAATAGAAGTTGAAAGAAAAAATTGTTCCGATTTTGCTTGTGCAAAAATTGAAAACACATCGTGTGTCAATTCTTCATCAATTCGTCAATTCACTTCAGCCAGGAAAAAAAATCCACAAATAATTTTAAAAAATTGACTTATTTTATTGAAATATATTCACAGAGTGCCGAAATTTTTGAAGAATTTCTGACGTTTTTTCACGTTGATTGAAGTTTTTTTTAACTTTTTCCATTCAAATGGCAGTATCTTTGGCAGGATTTGACGTATTTACCTTTGGAAAAAACGAAAATCTTATTATGGCCTTTCAGAAGAAAATTAATTTTAATTTTATTGAGCAAGTTGAACGTCCGCTTTCAGGACAACATATGCAAAAAAATTGTTTTTTCTCAAGCAAAGGCACTTGTTATTTTATTTTTAAAAAGTTCCCCAAATTCTGAATACGAAAAACGAATTTTTGGTATTTTTTATATTATGAGATCGGTGATCAGTAATACATAATTTCACCGATTTTATTAATAGCTTTTTTTCAGTTTGATTTTTTTTTCCATGTGCTTTCATGTGTTTTCAGCTTCTTTTTTCTGGAAAGCCATAAAAAGACGCAGCTTTCCGGTTTTTCAAAATGTAAATACGTCAAATCCTGCCAAAAATACAGCCATTTGAATGGCAAGATTGAACAAAAAAAAGTTAATCAACGAGAAAAAACGAAATTTTCTCTGTGAATATATTTCAATAAAATAACTCAATTTTTAAAAATTAATTGTGGACATTTTTTTTACTGGCTAAAGTGATGTGAAATGCTTAATAAATATATATAAGACAATTATTAACAAAAATTCATCATACTCATGTCCAAATCCTCGCTATTCAATATCTCCTGAACGATCTTCTCCTCGTTCTCGTTTCTCTGTTCGTAAGCACGCTCGTGAACGTCGACGTTGCGCCAATCCTGAACGACCATGAAGCAACAATCACCGGCACGTCCGAGCAAATAACTTATCAGTTTGTCGTGCTTCATGCCGCAAAAAACTTCGAGCATCTTTTGACAACGTAGCACGAACAGTATGTATCTGAGCGAGGCACCGTAACCACGATTGGAATACTCGTACTCCGCGAGTACCGCGTAAATCAACGAAGCTTTTTCGTAAAGCAGAGTCTTCAAATGAGCGTTCCAACTGAGATTGTCGCTTTTTTTCGGCGCTTGCCAAGTTGGCAGTGTTTCGACTTTTGATTTGCACAACAAAGCTTTTGGCGAATCGTCCGTCAATTCCGTTTCCTTCGACACACTTTTTTCCAATTTCTTGTTTTTTTTGTGACGATTTTTCTTTTTATTCTGATTGGTCGGACTGTTGGACGGTGAATCGAGTTTTTCGTGGTTCGCCGGACGATCGAGCGGCGTGTAAGGCATCGGTATGGCTTGAAACGGTTTTGCAACGTTTTGCACTTCTTCGGTGTAACAATCATTTTTTTTATTCGAATTTTCGGTCGGATTTTGGGAACCATCGGACGATTCGTTGCCCGATGGAAAGTATTTGAGACACTCGAGACCCTGATAAACGTGATCGAGAGCGGCCAGACAACGTTCGGCCACGGTTCCACTTATCGGCGGTGGCTTGTACTTGTGCTTCTCGTGCTCCGATTGTTCTTGAACTGGTTCGAACATTTTTTGTTGAGAACGATTTGTTGAATGAACCGGAAAAAAAAAATTGTGTTAATGGAAAATGTGAAAGTACGAATTTTTTAAAGCATTTTTTTTTGTTGAAGGATCCATGTTTGTGGAATGATTTCCCCCCTTTCTCTTTTTAAATTTTGAGACAAAGCTCATGGAATTGACGGAGATAAATAATTTTACGTTGAATTATGGTAAAGTTGTTTATCAAAACGTGATGAAAAATGTACTAACATCAATTTTACGATATTCGATGATTATGAATTTCTCGGGCATTCACAAAGCAGTTATCATCGAGAATTCTCAGATTGTTGGGTGGAATTGTATGTGTCGTACAACCTTAAACGCGTTTTTCACGAAACTGCATTTTTACAACTTAGGAACAAAGTATCTCGGCAACCAATGAACCGATTGACTTTAAATTTGAAGGGCCTATTGGGACCACATTTCGCTAACGTCTGAACGAGAATATATCTTTCCTAAGTTCACAATCACGATTTTACGGAAATAATGAGATTTTTGAAAAAATGAAAAACTCGAAATTTTTCGAAATAGAGCCGCCATTTTGTCAAAAGTTTTTTACGAATACACAATTTTAGTTCAGACGATAGCGACTCGTTTTCCGGATGCGAATGTGCCTGATTTAGCAGTGTTTAGGCGCAGCTTGCAGCTCTTAAGAGTTTAATATTTTGTGATGGAAAAAATCCTGCATCATCTAATAGCATTGATAAAAATAGTCACCAAGATTTATTACATTAAACCCAACATTTAAAAATCCGGAAAATTAATCTAAAAATCCCCGAACATCTCCCCCAACACAATAATTGTTCATAATTCATTCGCGTCTCAACCCTTCGAGATCACACGTTCCGAAAATAACGCACCGGTCAAACGGGGTAACAATGACCCCAGCTATGTTAAAACAATCGCCAGCGTTAACAATATCGTTCCGAACGACTCATCAAAATTCGGAATATTAGTTTAAACACTTTAGAATGAGGATATCACGGAATTTTTCTTCATCGTATTTTAAAAATGGCGAAAAAAAAATCATCAAGGCGTCAATGCGTAAAAAAACCGAATTTTTTAACAAAAAAATCATCAATTACCATTTTTTATTTTTTAAAAATATTTTTTTTTGCTAGAAGTTGCTCTTGGGGTCGTTTTGAACCCCTAGTGACCTCGATAGATTTAAAAAAAATCAACGAATGCTTAACTCTGCCCGAAAATCGAACGATACAACATTTTTTTCTTCAAACACAAATAATATTTACAAAGTTGCACTTACTATGAGCGAGCATCAAAATCTTAACGTCCGCACTGACTTCGTCCTCGTTTGCATCCGGAACATCGTTGTTATCGACATTGCTGCCACATTCGCTCGCTGCATCCTCGTCCTCGGTCTGATCGACCGACGCCGGATTGGCCGGATCGGTGTCAGCCGGAACATACAAATCGGCAAGCATGTAGTGCGCCGAAGTCACTATCTGCGGATGATTTTCCTTCGTCAACAGATGAACGCAATTCTTCAACAGTATTCTTATGGTTCCCGCTTGTTTTCGACAATCCGACGAGTACTTCATGTTACGAGCGACTCTGTACAGAAGCATCGCCACCGGTACCGTAAATGGATTTTGTTCCTTGTCGTCCGAGGCTTCGTTACAGAGCGACGTCAAGTCGTACAGCTTCACAACGTCGTCGTGCTTGCCTAAAAAGAATTTTTTACAATTTTTACAATTTTTTTTTTTTTAATGAAATTTTAAAAATAATTTTCGAAACTATTTTTGTAACTAATTTTTTAGACATCTTTCGAAACTATTTTTGTAACTAATTTTTTAGACATCTTTCGAAACTATTTTTGTAACTAATTTTTTAGACAATTTTCGACACAATTTTCAAACGAATTTTTGAGACAACTTTTGTCAAAGAATTTTTTAAACAATTGTTTGAAGAATTTTTTAAAGAATTGTTTGAAGAATTGTTTGAAGAATTTTTTAAAGAATTTTTTAAATAATTATTTAAAGAATTTTTAACAGAATTTTTTGAGAGAATTTCTAAAAGAACTTTCGTAAGATTTTTTAACGAATTTTGAATCTGAAATCATGCGCCCTTTTTCCACCCCATTAAACTTGATTTTCGGGAAATCATGAAACACGTGTTTCATAATTTTCAAAGGAGAATCTAAGTATAAAATTTCACGTCCACATCATGTCTAGTTTTTGTGATATAGGTATCGTCAGCAAATAATCCGTATGCCCTTTTTCATTCTCTTAAGGTTGAAGTTTCCAGGCATGCTTTTTCACTCAGTGAATGTCTACATCATGAAAAAATGTATATTCCAATTTTCACATTCCTAGGTCAAACGGTTTGACCTGTTCGTCGTTGAGTAATTCAGTCAGTCAGTCGATCAGTCAATAATTCATTCAAGACACTTTCTTTTACATATATATATATAAAGATATATAGATAAAATCCAGTTGCAAGTTGAAACTTGCAATTTGCTTCCTTCGAATCACAAGTAATTCCATATAAATTAAATAAATTCATAAGTAAAAATCATAATTAAGAAACCAAAAATTCTCCACGAGACAGCCAAAACATAAACGATTAAATATACGATTCAGAGTGAACGAAATTGCAACTTTCACCTTGTTCTTACTTATTTTCTCATTTCTCTTCGCTACGACAAAATTTCAACCAACCGCGATTCGAATCTATCGATTTCAATTTCCCGACAATTTCGAAATCCTTTCGTTTCGTTACCTTTGAACAACCAATAAGTATGTCCGGCTTTGGTAGCATTGTTCTTCAAAAAGCTCAATATATTCTGGGCAACGTCCCTGATGACTCTGGGACTGAATTTAGCGTCGTCCAAATTCGGCAGATCTTCGGTCTTGATGAGTTCGTACTTTTGAACGATTCCATCGAGATGATAGCACATGATGACTTCGGGAACGTTGCACATGAGATTGTCCAGCCAATAATCGATGCCGGTGAGCACGTTGATGGGTTTGCTCATGTCTCGCAGTTTCAGACTTATGCAGGGATGCGTTTGACCGCCGAAAATTGGCATATCCGTGCCTATCAACATTTGTATATTCTCAAACGTCCAAACGACGTTTCTGGCAAAATTGTGACTGTCGTTGGGATCCGGAAGTTTATCCTCCAGCGCAGGTTCGGGCAGCACGGGTTCCAACGTGCTCAACGGCAACGGCGGAGTTTCCACTTTGTCGCTGTTGTCCTCCATGACCAACGAATGATACAAAAATTTTGATACCAAATTTTTTTGTTGCAACGCGTTTCTGCTGTGACTCTTGTAGAACAATCTTTTGTCCTTGTCGCTCGAATTTTGAAACACATGTTCGTAAACGAATTTTTTCAACCATTCCCAATCGCTTTCGGCCTGACGCAGAAGATACTTCTGAATGTCGAAATCGTCGAGCAGCAGAGTGTTTTCTATGCGATGCACCATCATGGACACGACTCCGTGATTGTACGGCATTTTCAACAGACGCTTTATGTTCTCGGCGTCCGAAACCACGTCGACTTCGCCCACGCAGTCCGGAAACATGTGAGCCATGCGAAAACTTGAGAAACCGGTGTTTTGCGACCAAACGCTTTGCAATCCATAACTCTCGGCGGAACTGCTCAACCAATTGCTGGGCGGCAGATTCAAATCGGTGTTGCATTGCAATTGGGCGAATGTCGCAGGTCCTTGGACCGCCGAATATTTCACCACCGCCGTCGATTTCACATGCTTCGTCGGCGAACTCGACGTGACGATCGGATTCGACGAAACCTGCAATTTTATCGTAGACAACACAATCATACACACATTGCAACAAACAAAAAACAAGTTTAAAACAAGTTGTACACTGTTAATTCTTGAATCGACTGATAAAACTAACCCATGTCAATATTGTGATTTGTTATTGTTTTTTTGGAAATTCAACAAAGGCCATTTTTTAAACGACAAACAATTAAACAAAACTACATAAAACTGTGTTTTAGAGATTGTGAAAATGTTTATTACTCACTTCATTGTCACTGACACGCGTGACGTCTGACATGATGATAATTTGGATATTGTTACGTTTTTATGGAAATAGATTGCTCACTCATTGGGCATTGGGCTCGCTAACGCGCGAAATACTTGTGGAATGAACGAGAACATTTGAGAATCTGGTTCCCATCCATAACACCGCCACGATAACAATGCGGATCGCCGAGCACACGGCTGATCATCCCCGCTCGGTCGGTAATGTCATTTTGCAGAACGTAAATAGAATATAAAAAATTCTCCGAACACAATTTTCTTCGATCGTCTTATGTTCCGTCGGTAATGCAGCAGGGACTGAGCATAATGGAAAAACTATTTTATGTCGCATTTCCAGTTACATTTTATATGTGATTTGCTTCTTTATTCTAAGCCGAAATATTGATATAATATTGATATATTGTAATATAATAATATCAAATACGATATAATGAATTGAAACGTGCGAGATAATAATAAGTGCTGATATACGTTCTTTTTTCTGTGAGAGATTTCAATTTATTTCGGCTTAGAATAAAGAAGCAAATCACATATAAAATGTAACTGGAAATGCGTTTCGAGTTGCATCTAATATCAAATGTAATTATATAATTTATAATGTAACATAATAATTGGGTGTTAAGAAGATCTCGAATTTTTAAGATTTTTTCCGAGCGTGGCGCCTTCAATATCGTATAAGCTACGGGCTGTGAATTTCGTAGTAGAAACTCGAATTAGGAGCCAAATGTCGAGACTCGTTCAGTGCTGCGCTCGGAAGCCGAGATAACTACGGAATAAAGTCGGTCGGTAAGGACGACGTTCGGGCCGAGATAAAACGCTTGAGATGACGTTGCGCGCGCGCGCACGGATCGAGATGAATTCAGGTCCAACTGCCACAGTAGTCAACTCCCACGGTAGCCATGCGCCACGGCGGCGAACTGGGGAAAGCTCGTGGGCGACCATCCCAAAATTTCGACCTTCGACAGAGTTATCGACTGCACAGTAAGAAAAGTTTAAGAACGCCTTCCAACATTATCGGCTTCTGGCAATAATAACTCGTAGTTACATGATTTGTTTCTGAGATGGCGCTGATGGCACTATTCGTATCATTCGCCGTACTTCGCAGCGTACCCTGGCGTGGATGTTCTAAAAGGCGTTTTGAATGCACGGAAAAAATGAAAGTGAGGATGGAGCCCTAAAACGTATGCTGCGTGCGCACACACTCGAAGCCCCGGGTGACTACGATTTAACGTCCTTGCTCGACCGTTTGAGCGATTCACAGCTCTTTTTTTATGCTCCTACTGCCCAACGGTGTTGCTGACAAAATTATGGGGCTCTGAATCGCCTAAAATCGAGCTGTCGGAGCATTTGAAGCGTAGTGTCCCTGCGCTACGACAGTTGCGCGACCGTCTACACCACCATTTTTTCCGTGTGGTCACGACGTTGAGAGTAGTAAACGGTAAATAAAATGATGATCATTAATCATTTAATTCTCGATCGATTCTACTGGCAATTCAAAAATACATTCATTAGGTTATGTTCGATGATTCTTGTCTAAAAATATGTACACGTGAATATTTGCTGTTCGATAATATATCACTCGAAGTGCGATTAGATTTACGAAATACAATATATGATGTCATCGTCGATCAAGATTTTTTTTTTCATTGCGAAGGAAAATTACGACTGTCCGATGTGTGCGATTGATAAAAAAGTTTTATATTAAAATGTCACGTTGTTATTAGGTATTCATGTTTTTTTTTCAATGTAATGATCTCATATAAAAAGATATCAATGAAAGGATTATCCAAAAACGTTGTCGGTCAATTTGAAGCAAATTGGTCGACTCCGTTCCAAAAAAATTGTGGATAAGGATGTGGAGGGTCGTTAGAACACGTTTGTTATTATCTCAGTTAAAATCGGTTCAACAGTCAGACATGAGCAGACCGAGAGCTTGTTGAACATTTTTATTGGTCATTGTTCATTTAAAAAGTGTTCGATGGCTTTGAACTTCCATCCACTCGACAGCTGAAAATAAACTTAAAAAATCATAATTCACTGGCGGAGAGCTCTTAAGTTCTATACCATTTGCTCGATTGATTATTAAGCTTTATAAATTATTTCATGATTTTCATTCAATCAGCACACTTTTACTTTATTATTTAATAAGCATACATGTTAAGTCAGACGACTTTAAATGAACTCAAATTTGTTGGACTCGTAAATACGTTGAATTATTCTTTGCGATTGAAAGATTTTGGACAACTGACGTTCGAACGGAAACATTGATTTTCTCTGTAAATAGGAGACAATGTATCATTTATAAAGCAGCTTTATCGATAAACCGTGATTTAAACTGCAATTATCCAAACATCATATTTATAAACGAAAAGCACAACATATTCATCACATAGTGATCAAACCATTCAAAACAAACATAAAAATCTTGTAAAATCAAAATGGCTCACAAATCATTCATGATCATTCATAACGAATTAATAATGATTCGATAAGATCCAATTGTAGTATAACAGAAATTGTATTTAAAAATCTTCAAAAACCGGTGATTTTGAAAAATTTTAAAATCGAAGTTAAATCCTACAATCGTAGTGGCGACGAGGTATCGTCGATCCGTCACGAGCAATCCCGAGCAATCGGTGACGACGCGGAAAGCTTGATATCGATGGGAGGAGCCCGCTGAAACGATTCTAATGGCGGATTTTTGTGAATCCGCCAATAAGCGCGGACGATCGATGGATCCATGGCACAGATGGGTGTCGGCACTTGAAGTATTTTTTGCGGCTTCGCGATTGTCGCGCCTTTCGTCTCGTGTCTCGTCTCCGTGAGGTTAAGACGCGAGCAAAGCGTTTCACAAGCCAACGGACTCGTCTCGCATCGCCAGAACGAATCACATGATTTTAAGGAGGTATTCTCTGTAGTAACATTTTTTAAAAATCGTTTTCTTTTAGGTGTACTGTATCGTCGTGACATCGCCGATTAATTGTGAGTTCCAATTTTCCGGATAAAAGTCAACGTAAAACTTTAAACGCCGTTTCCTCGAAACGACATAGGCCCGGTTCCATAATCTGAGTTAAGAGGTAAGACCTCTTTATTCTCAAGGTAATATATTTCGAATTGCAAGTTTTGTGTAGTTTAGAAAATAGCAGAATCTACTTTTCATAGGCCTTTAAAATTTGAAGTGAATCTGTCAATTTATTGCTGAGATATTGAGAGGGCAAGCTGGAAAAAGGTACTTTAGATAAAAACGCGTTCAAGTTCTTCGTGCAGTGCCAATAGGGATAATAGTTAACTTTTCCAGCCACCGCCTAATCATCAATTTCCTCGGCAAATTGTGGACCTTCCGTGTCCAGGTGAATCTCGTATTCCATACCGTAGGTACCTACTGTAACGATCGTGGGATGAAAAAAAGGTGAAGTCGGGGTCTCACTATGTATGTAGCTACGATGGAGTTTGTGATTTAATCCTCAGTCTTTAAACTTTTTTTGGCACCTTTAGTCTGTAAAGGCGAGTCGTTTTCGTCCTCGCATTTTTTCAAACTGTCCAAAGTGCTGCAAAAAATGTGAAAAAATTCACAAAGGTCCTTCAAACCTTTGATTTAAAATCCCGATTATAAAATGTTGTATACAGAATGTTTTTTTATACAAAATATAAGGCAACTGAGAACAAAGTCATTGGTTAAAAAATCATAACTTTATGAAAAATAATGATATCGAAATGATTCGAAATGGACATTGAAGGGGGATAGTGTAGCTTTTATAAAAAAAAATATCGCATTCAATTATCTCGAAATTAGATACTCAATATTGCTACCTCAAGAATGGTAATAAATGAGCCACCCAAGAAACTTCGTCGCTCGACCGCTGCGACATTTTCTCACAACGCTCTGCAAAAAAATGTTTGTAATTTTTTTTTTCTCGTGATTGCATATTTTTGTAGCAATTTCACGGTCACAATGACTTTTGAACCATGAAATAAAATGAAAAGTACCAACCGTTTCGATTAACGTAGCCTGTAAAGATGGGTCGTTTTCGTCCGAGCTCAAACCAACGTAGTCTGTAAAGGTGGGTCGATTTCGTCACGAGCAACGTTTACGTGTTCGGCACAATGGCCACAGAGGAACTGCCGAGCTGAAACTTGGTAAGTAGGTTCTTCGGATACGTGACTTTTATAGAAAATCATAGCAGCAACCTCTCTTACCGTTTCCAAAAGTTACATTTCAGTTTTGCTCGGACGAAAACGACCCACCTTTACAGACCAAGGCGGGTTAACCCTACAACTCATGACTTTATTTTTCTACCTTCAAACCCGCGACTGGGGTCCGAAAGCACCCCACGCTTTTCTTGATCATATAACCGGTCCTATGCTGATAAACAGACTTTCGCATAAATAATATCCTCCGTTTTCTTCATAAGCGAGAGAATGGTGCACGAGAAATCTGATTTCATTAACATTGAGTTGATGCCAAACCCATTTGAAGACTGAAAAACGGACCCAAAATCAGCAAATCGCTCATTTTTTCGAAGTTCGCGTGGGGTCCGTTCGGACCCCAGTCATGAGTTCTAGGGTGAAATTCGCGAAAGAGCATTTGCATACTTCTTCTATTGCTCCCGCTTCTTCAAATCTCAATAACTACGACAATCTTGTCAGTATCCTCATAATCCTTTCAGTTAGATCACTCTAAAGACTTCACCAAAAAGTAAAATTCCAAAAGTTAAAAAAATAAATAAAAAAATTCGGAAAAAACGAACTCTAACCTCAAACCGAGTTTAGTTCAGTGCGATAACCTTCGGTCACTTTGGACTCTGGGCTCCAAAATATATAAAAATCTGGTTAAAGTGCGTCAACGAACGTTCAATGTTACCATCGATTTTCGACCGTTTGATGGCTTAATCGATATTTTCCAAACGACGAAAAATGTCCATTATATATGATTTATTGTTATCATCGAATGACGATGATGACGATTTCATACAATGTAAAAACAGAATGAATCTACTCCACATTCTCACATATGTAATAACAAAAGCCTATGAAAAACACGATTGCAAACATAACCTACCTTCGTAGAAGCAACGATGAAATGCACAAGGAATAATTCTCAGTCTCATTTTTATTGATCGATTATACTCTCCACTGCATTGACATTGACCCTCAGAGAAATATCTCACAACAGAAATTAAAAAAAAAAAATCAAAACCATTTTCATTCCGAAATACAAAACTCCTAGAAACATATGAATAAAGAAGAAGAAGAAAAAAAAACAGTTCAACGGACAACAGCTATTGCAACGATTAAACATAAAAATCACAGAAACTCGCCACTCCATTCATCGGCTTGGCTACGACAAAACATTATCAATAATGAGTCATCACAAGCGAATCTTCCCAAACCCTCGAACATGTGTTTTCTCATTGGAAAACAAAAAAAAAAAAAAGAAAATGGCGTCCGGATAATTTTTTTGAATTTTTTTCGTCGTTCAAGAAGAATCGCATTCCAGATGAATAATAATAATTAAACCCATGCGCGTATGAGATGAAGAAAGAGTAAGCGAGAAATGGACGCGTGAGGCGCATTGAAGTCGTGAAGACGTGAGGAGGAGGAGGTGAAGGGGGGGGGAGGGGGAATGGAGCAAGAGACGCGGATAGCCATAAAAGCCGACGCCCGGAGTTCCTCGAGAGAGGAAAGTAAAGCGAGCGCCTGAGTCGAGTGAGAGAGAGAGAGAGAGAGAGAGAGAGAGACAGAGAGCCAGTGCGACGCATGGACCGCATGAGCGTACGAGCGAGAGAGAGAGAGAGAGATAGTCGCTTGCGGTCAGGGCGAATGGGCTGATGGGTACGGCACACGCCACACGCCATTATAATGGAATAATGAGGCAAAGACGATAGCAATCGTGTACCAGCAAGGTTCCTCCTTTCCACGCGAACGAGTCACATATATCGTGTCTCGTCTCTTTTGCCCAGAGCCTCGTGCTCTCCCCCCGCATCCTTCAATTTCTTTCTCGGTCACTCGTCGCCGGGTTCTCCCCGTCCCCGCGGCGCTGGCGACCGGCGCTGCGGTCGCTCAAGTTGGAACGAATTGAGCAAATCAAAGTCACATCCGATGAGGTCACCTCCCCGGTTCTTCAGGAGCATCACAAATTCCTGTCTCTCGCATGCGTCTTCCTTCTCTCGCGGACCGGGACGAGGGAGAGGTGGGGGGGGGGGGGGGGGGAATTCATTCGCACTTTTAACAAGCGCTCTGTTTAATATGCACCGGAGAGGGGAGGAGGACACTGGGTTGACACGGTGCGGCCGAGAATAGAACTAGAATAAGTACTCTAGTCACATTGGTTGAACGAAAAAATTGCGAAGATATATGACGATGTAAAATGAGGAACGAATGGAATGAGATGAGGGAGACAGTGATGGGGTTACTGCAAGCTTGTCAATTTTGATTTTTTTCACATCTGCCAAACAGGCGAATCTTTAACGAATTGTTTTTTTTTTTCTGAGTCTACAACAAAGATTTAATGAAGAATTCCATTAACCTGATTTGAACAAGATTTGAGAATAAATACGTTTTATTTATGCCATGCACATGGAATAACGTATGATATTTATCGAAGTATACATTGTGTATATGCGATAAAAATGGTACGTGTGTACTATAGAGTGATTCTTAGAGAAGGTCTTTTTTTTTTATTTTGATGTTTTTAATGAATTGTTAATAATAAATTTGATGAAAATTTTAATATACTTTTGGATTTTTATAGATAATGATGTAAGTATATTCGAAATACGTCAGTGCATTACTTCATTTATTTTATTTGTATATATATAATTTAACAAATATTCTATATTCGAAAAAAAATGCATGTACATTAGAGAGGCCCTTGGGAAGGGTTATTTATGAATTCTTATGATAGCACCCCCCCCCCCCCCCCAATAGGTTTCAAATAATTGAAAAAAGAGTTCGCGAAGACCTTCCAACTTATCTCAATATTAACACGTTCCTAGGGAATTATATTTCTTGCAATCGAATAACCTGAGATGTTCATTCACTGCGAAATAAAATAGTAGAATACACTACTAGCTTCCTCTTCGAATCCTACGTGATCAGTTCATTCATTATGTACTGATATACGTTGAGGGTAATTCGCGAACATTTCTTTTAAAATTATTTGACCTATGTGGGGGCGTTACCATTAAAAAAAAATTTCTAACGACCAAACTCTAGTGTACATGAATATTTATTGAATAATACATACAAATAAAATAAATAAAGTGATGTAATAAAATATGTGACACACATGTACATCAGAATCTATAAAAATGTAAAAATTAATTAACGTTATTCAAATATTATTCACGTAGGTTCACCTTTTTTTTTTGCCATTCGATAAGCTACAAATTATATCTCATCGATTGCGAATAATCATAAAATCTTATTTAATTTTTATGTAAATTGAAATGAAAAAATGTATGTACTCGTACATGAACTCGTACATAAAACAGTGCGCGCGCGAGTCGGATGGGGAAAAACGATGAAAAAAATGGCGAAGATATGAAGATGTGGATGTTTAATAGACGAGCAGGGAGGTAAAGAGGAGGATGATAATGACAATAAGCAGGAAAATAATAATAATAATAATAATAATGATAATAATAATAATGTGAAGAAGAAGAAGAAGAAGTAGAAGGAGAAGAAGAAGAAGGGGGAAGCGGCAAAAAGCCGCGGCACGTGACCCCGAGGACCGACAGAGTCAACTCGCTCAAGTAGCCGGGCCCTGCCCTTTGAACCGCGGCAATTTCGAATTACATCTCCCCGCAGAGCGGATACACTCGGACGCGGTGACAATGGTATACCTATACGTTTTTCTCGTTATTTCGTTCTGGTGTCCCCAAACCTAGTCTCGGATTATCATTATTGACCTCGTTTACGAATAACACGCTCATTCCCTCCTCCCCCCCTCCCTCCCTTTCCCCATTCCATCGAATACTACGTGATTAGCGACTATTTCATGTTGCACCGAATCAGACGCTGGAAAAGCTGTCAGATTATATGCATAACTCATAGGCTGTGATGTGGACCACAGCTTGAGATATTCCGTTGAAAGGGACACCGAGTGTGAGACGGTTGTGTGGTAATTTCGTCGTTATCACCAATGATGAAACAATCAGTCTATGATGCTATGATACAACTTGGGCGATAAGATCTGACGGTCTGAACACTCTGCCAAGTGCTTGGGGTTGGGTTGGTTGAACATTTAGTTATTTTTTTTTTTTCGTCCCCTCGGAATTGCTGAATTGTCCGGACCGGAGTAGCTTGGATCGACTGATTTCGCTGATTTGAGGTTTTCTCCGTTTTTTCTTTCGAGTTAGAAGGTTTTTGCGGGAGATATTGGGTTATTGGATATGCGATGAAATGGCTAAGCAAGCATGTTAATTTGTCGGGACTGTTGAGTGGAACGATTTTATGTCGAATGTATGAAATAAAAAATAAATGTACATATGACGTCCCGAGTGGAAAATTTCACCTTAATTTGTTATATGAACTTATTTCAACAGTCGCATTTAGGGTAAAGGAGATTGAAAGTAGGCCCTGAAAAGCTGCAGTTATTTGCCATTTCTCGAGCTTGGAAAGGTAAAACGATGATGATATAACGAAAGAAAAATGTTTGACCCTCGTCTGAAAGGTGAAATAAAGGTGAAATAATCGAAATAAAAAAATTTCCCTGTCATTCGAAAGGTGAAACGGAGATGAAAATATTTTTGACACCGCATTAAGGGTGAAACGAAGGTGGAAAAATATTTAAAACTCACTTTACCTTCCAATTCTGACTTGTAAGCTGAAATAACTTGTGATATAAGGTGAAAATTTCGACTCGGGGTCCTTTATGTTTCCGGAGGGTATTTTCATGTGTACGAAAGGCTTATCCAATCGTGAATCCCGTGTATAATTTTTACTGTACATTTCATGCAAATTACATGTACTTGTGACGATATTGAGCATTCTATGGATACACCAGTGGTCTTAGTATCGTATTATATAGACATTAAATATATCAGCAAGGGCTACAATCATTCACGCACATCCGATATACATTTCATGCTCTCGCGTAAATGCACATGTACGTCTAAACGAGATGCAACGAATATTACCTGCATCACGTTCAGACGTATGCAATCTATAGATAATTGGAGGAAGTACACAACATTTGTTGTATATGCATTCATGCATCTATAATCTATATACATGTATGTGGGTATAACACATAATTCGTTGGATATACCAAAAATATTTATTCACATTATGGATTGTAAATGCACTTACGAAGAATATTTGATGAAATGTGGGATATTCTCTTGATTACAAATCATATCAGATTTTCGTTTAGATGTTACGAAGTTAATGTACAAAATGAAAAAGAAGGGAAACAATGATACTTTCTATCATCTCAAAGGGTCTACCCTGATTAGGATTTTCAAAAAATCGATTATTTTTTGAATGCATTTTTCGAGAGTATAAATATTTAAAAGTATCATGCTACACTACAAATTTATAATGATCTGAGCAGTCTAAGTATACTTTTGAGCGACGATTTTTTCACGATTTTTCGTAAAAAAAATCGTTGAACGCTTTTTTTTCCTCAAAATGACGTTTCTGGACTTCTTGTTGATACAATCCCCGAAACTATCGGACCGATATTTACCAAAATGTTACCACATGTTTCTCATAACCATAGCTATAGCGCATATCATACGATTTTTGAAATTTGCAGTTGAACTATTTTTTTATTCGCAAAAAAACTTGGTTTCTCGTGGTTTTTCGAAAAATGGCCGCTATTTGGTCATTTAAAAAAAAATCAAAGATCGTATGATATGCGCTATAGCTGTTAATCCACTGAATCTACATAAAACCATTTTTTTGTTGTTCAGATCATTCATTTACAGAGATTTCATCAACAGCACACACCCATATTTTTTTGGACCTTATTTTTTCCCCGCCATTTTTCGGTGCAACAATTGACTGAAATAAGTTTAAACAAATTTTTTTGTGTATATTAAAAGTGTATTTATCAGGTCTACCACTTTATACATCAATATTCATAATTCAAACCCATCAAACAAAATTCGTGAAAATAGCCTCTTTTTAGACGTCTAATCAGGGCAGACCCTTAACGCAGAATCGTTGTTAAGCAGAACCTTGGGATTCCGCAGTTACCAACAGGTCATACACAACCGAATAAAATGTGTGCATTGCACAACCATTACCAAATTTCTAGACTATTACATTGTTTGATAGATCTCAAAATCCACCTTCGAGGACTATACTCTCATGGTTAGCATGAAAACTCATTATCATTCAAATATGGACGACGAAAGATCGATTGCTCATTAATTTACAGCGCAAATGTTAATTTCCAGCTCTCAAATTAAGATATTCCTCTATCGTCGCAAGTCAATGAATTATAGTTCCTACATATATACCGATAATTATATGATTTGATTTAACATTAAATTATTGTACACCTAAGTAGCTAAATGAAAATGAAAAAAAATATATATATATATAATATATTTATACATATGAGCGATTCCACGTGACTTCAGCCACTCAAAAAAAAATTTTTCCACAAATAATTTTAAAAAATTCAGCTATTTTTTTGCAATATATTCACCGAGTGCCGATTTTTTTAAAATTTTTTTGACGGTTTTATCGTTAATTAACGTTTTTTTGTATTTTTCCATTCAAATGGCTGTATCTTTGGCAGGATTTGACGTATTTACATTTGTAAAAAACGAAAATGTGCGTCTTTTTAAGGCCTTCCAGAATAAAATTACTTTGGATTTTATCGAGCAAGTTGAACGTCCGTTTCAGGGCAAATTATGCAAAAATATGTTTTTTCTCAAAAAATGCATTTTTAATTTTTTTTTTCAAAATTTCCCCAAATTCTGAATACGAAAAAAGAATTTTTGGTATTTTTTATATCGTGGGACCGGCAATCGGTAATGCGTAATTTTACCGATTTCATTAATAAATTTTTTTCAGTTTGATTTTTTTTTTTTCATGTGCTCCAGTCGCTTTACGCGAGTTCAGAAGCCTCCTTGAAAGAGAAATTAATGATAATCAATGCTTGTTGAATCGCGTAAAGCGAAAAAAATCAAACTGTAGAAAATTTATTAATGGAATCGGTAAAATTACGCATTACCGATTGCCGGTCCCACGATATAAAAAATACCAAAAATTCTTTTTTTGTATTCAGAATTTGGGGAAATTTTGAAAAAAAAAATTAAAAATGCATTCTTTGAGAAAAAAAATATTTTTGCATATTTTGCCCTAAAACGGACGTGCAACTTGCTCAATAGAATCTAAAGTAATTTTTTTCTGGAAGGCCTTGAAAACACGCACATTTTCGTTTTTTACAAATGTAAATACGTCAAATCCTGCCAAAGATACAGCCATTTGAATGGAAAAATACAAAAAAACGTTAATTAACGATAAAACCGTCAAAAAAATTTTAAAAAAATCGGCACTCGGTGAACATATTGCAAAAAAATAGCTCAATTTTTTAAAATTATTTGTGGAAAATTTTTTTTTTGAGTGGCTGAAGTCACGTGGAACCGCTCATATATATTTACATTCGTTTGAGAACCACTGGACACGTCATTCAAGAATTCGTGGATGCTCTCTTTGCCGGTCTCGGTTGCCATGTATCCATACGTGTCGGTGAGTGACCACGCTTTTTTTTTCAGGCTGCCCTCATTGGCAAAGCGTGCTCTCTCAACGTTCCAGCATTAAGAGAGGTCCTCATAAGTCTTGAGAGCATTACAGCGAGTAAACGACTAGCGGGAGTTCTCATTCAAGACTCAACGATAATTCTTTTTTCATGTATTGCACACGCTCACTCAGCCATTGTGCGTATATGGGTGGACAATGTGAAACGTATATGACCCTGTAATGTGGAAGAAATATAGCTATGGGGCTCAGCAAGAAAAATTATGATATTCAGACTTTTTACTTCACTTGTGAAACCTTCCTTCGTGCCAAACTTTAAGATTCCAAGTCAACGCGAAGTAACCTATAGGTTTTCATGGTCAGAAAGGTGACGGAAAGACAACCAAGTGATCGCACAAGGGTTTGGTTTTTATCATTTAGAGATACGGATCCTTAAAAATAAAACAAAGAAGGACATGACGCTCATTCGGTCCAAGTCGATCATTTTCATCGCAGCATATTTTTCACATGGGGTGAAACCGGGGTATAGTTGGCACACCCTTCAAATGTTATAGTTATAATCGTGCGATATTCACGAAATTTAGAGTTAAATTTTGTCCTGACTTAAATAACGCGAGGCAAGTAAAAGAAAAAAGTGCTATGCTATATATTTTACAAGTTACAACCGAATGTTTGTACCGAGTCACATCAAGGAAGCAAAAAAAAAAGTTTTTTCACTTTCTTTCTTTCACGTGTAAACACATCGTGACAAAAGAAAACATCTTCAAAACAATTTCATAAAAAAAAAACTTGTTCAAAAATAATTTCCGTCAATGTAGATTCTTCTCGTGTACAACCTGTGTATTATAACGATAATTGTTTTCAGGTTCTCCGGGCTCTAAGTTCTTCTTTGGGAAACTTTCGGGTTCATGGGTTCTTCGAGTTTTCATCCGGATTACAAAATTGGGCAATTTATTGAAATCCTGTCGTACGTCCAATCCAATGCCAACTATATGAACAGAATAAGCAGACATATTTTTCTGCACATACGAGAGTTTCCGTACGGACGTTCTGATGAACTAAACATGTGCCTTGAACAGATATTTGCTTACTTTCAATGAAGTACATGAGTATATAGCAGTCTGATCTCGTTATTTCCTGACCTTCGCTTTGTCGATTGTGTCGAAGACGATTCCACAGCTCATTATGTATTTTCACCCGACCCGGCCGCCTGACGAGTGTTTATCGCATTATCGCAGTCCACCGAAAATGAAATATGATAAGCTTGTAAAATTAATTTTCAAAAATTTATAAGTTCTAGGAGTTTCGTTATAATTTTTTTGCTAAACGTCGAGCACGACGTTATTGAATTTATTAAAAATATTAGATCTAGAAGTTTCGGAAATGAGTGTGGGGAGAGGTGGATGTATTCGAAATATCATTTGAAATCCGCTATGAAAAGGGATAACAAAAATATTTTGTGTATTTCACATGACGAATTCTTCGAATTGATGCACCATATGATGGTTAAAATTGAAAAAAATATACATATATATATTAACTACCTAATTCCCTTCTCTTCTAATTCTTATATAAATATTTCCAAGTGTTAACTCGTGCAAATTATTTAGTATTACATTCGGTAATACATCTTATTAACCCAATATGAAGTCGAATATGAAGTTTTTACTACGCATGGTTTTTTAGAAAATCGGCGTTGACGGACAAACAGACGGACGAACACGCGGGTCATCTTAATTTTTCATTTGGAGGTACGGAACCCGAAAAATAATTTTTTTCATCATGAAAGAGCGATTCATAAAATAATGAGTGACATCGAAAATTTGAAAAACGTTTTTTTTTTTCGCGAAACGTCACATATTGATATGAAAAGATGATTCGATTTTATATTCGATTTAGATGCGACATAGAGTACAAACTTAAAAACTCCATTTTAAGATACTGGAAGGATATTCTTGAATTTTCCCAAGTCAATTGGACTCACATATTCAGCCTCATATATTCATAATGGTAACTCATCTTAGTCAGTCAAGGTCATTTAGACCCAGAGTGTACTCGGATAAACGAATTTAAAAAAAAATAAATAAACAAAATTATTTCGTATAAAAACTTTCGTACTAGTGTTATAATGTACTATTTATTTAATTACAATAACCTGAGCACATCATCCGTTGCACTCTCGGGTGGTTTAGTTTCATACAATTACGCCTATTTTTCAAGAAGTCGAATTTGAACGTAAAGGCTACCTGATCATCGACAAGTGTCAAAAATTCATTCATCGCTGGATTAGCGTTTCATGCTGTTTTCTTTTATCTGACCAGTCGCACTTATCCACTAAGTCGACTCTTCTTTTACCGCTTGTCCAAATTATTAAATGTTCCAAAGTTTTTTTATTTCCCAAGTTCTTGCACAATTTACACCATTTTGATATAATCTCATTAAAATTACACAATAGAAATTAACTGGCACTTTGTTACGATCTGCTTATATCGCAAGACCCCGTTTGCTCGTGAAAATAAAATTTATTGAAAATTATTCGAATATGCTGGAATAAAATTAATTATTCGAATAATTTATATATTTTTCCAAGATTTCCAGACTGGGACACCACCTTAATGGACGTGGTTACGATAATAGGTTGGAGTGTTGATATCTTTTTGATGGGGAGATAAGTTTCCTCGGACGATTACGCTTCTCAAGGAGTGACACGTGAGCGATTCGTTGATGCGCGTGGGCGCGCAACTCGCGTGGCACATTCTGCTGTGAGGCCATTCAAGAAATGATACTTAAAATACGTCCACAGATCCATGGCCTCTTGTGAGCACGGATTAAGAGCTCTCTGTCTGAAATCCGATGCTCGATAATCATCCGTGGAATTGTCGACCATCGATATCGAAATTTGAGAACCCGAGTCAAAAATTTTCAACGTCTATTTCAACTTATTTCAACATCACATTTGGGATGAAGGATGTTGAAAGTTGGATAAAGTCATAAACAATTCTCATGTGCGTTTCAACTTCATCTCACTTTGAAAAGCTGCAGTTATTTCATATTATCCAAGTTTGGAAGGTTGAAACAAGATCGACGAAATTTTTACACCGGATTGAGGTTGAAAAAATTGGTCAATTTCAAATTTTTTCAACATCAAATTTTGGAAAAAAAACTTTAGTTAGTTATTTTTATATTATTCGTAAACTATTGTATTTTTCGTAAACTAAAAATGTGAAAAAACATTTTAACCTCGCTTTTTTTTCCAGTTTGGACATGATACGTGAAACAAGTTGAAATAGATACAACGTGAAAATTTCGACTCGGGAAATTATTTAGCTCGTTGAGTCAAGTCCGGGGCGAAACGGAATGACTGGGTAAAAGTGTTTACACGTCATGTGTTGAACAAAAATGAAACTAACCGGTTATTTAACATTTTTATCTAGTCAAATACACACTGGGTCAATTTGACTCATGCTCTGACTTTCATCGAAACAAATTGTTTTCGCAGAATTTATCATTCGAGTCTATGATATTGCTTACACTTCTGAACTACATCATAACATTCTAAGATGATGAAAGTATATCCCTGAATTTTTTCAGGTTAATTGGACTCATATCCCGTGTGGAAATCTGGTAGGGATACCCTCGTTTGAATCTAGCGTCCGGCCAGTTTTCCTGGTCACGGTTTCCTGCAGAGGAACTGGATGGGGCCTAGCTACAATACATGTATAGATGTCACTGCTATCCAGGCACTAGCTCCTTAACCTGTCCCAGATTACCGGCACAAGGGGTGGATATAATCTAGCTAGCACACACCGATAGACGTCGACGCCATCTGTAGTGCCTGGTAGACAGCAGTGTCTAGCAGTCGCAGCAGAGACAGCTCCTCGGCGGTGGGGGTTCTCGTGAGCGCTTGGCGCTTTCGATTGGTCGACGGAGTACGGGCTGTTGAACCACGTGATCGGTCTGTGGGGCTGCGGGCCGGCGTGTTTCAAGCAAACGATCTAACCTCACTTTCACGGAAGTGTTTGAAACTGACGCTACGAATCGTCAAAGTTAAAATTTCAACTACAATTAAACCATGGCTGACAACGAAAAGCGGCGCGTAATCGAGCATGGGTAAAGCGAAACTGTGCTGTAAAAGCAGACGTCGAAATATTAAGAAGACGTTCGTGGTACTTGATTCGTGAATGTAAGTCGTAATTTTTCTAACCTCATTGTTTATTATCTTCGAAATATGATTTTTAATCAAATATACATGATCTTCTTACCGCCATACAGAGGTAGCTCAAACAAGTCACCAGACCGTTGCAGGATAGTTCGTGATGCTAACAAGAAATGTGCATTGGATTATCGTCATCTGATAACCACAGCAAACCGGTGACAAGTGAAAGTGATTGTGAGGTGCAAACATTAGGCTAGCCTAACGCTCGACGATCAAACATGCACGATACCGTGTAGTTCAACACCACATGCAATACATATAAAAACACAAAACAAAAGTGTTATATAAAAAAAATTTATGAAAAAAAATTGTTATTTAAAAAAAGTTTATATGAACAAAAAATATTCTATAAAAAAAGTACATATAAAAATCGTTAACCTTTCAAATAAAGTTCGTATTTAAAATGTAGTTCATCGTGTTATTTCTAATTTTATTACGACGGTGCCGACCGCGATAAGTACCTCCCTCACCCCTCCTTTTATAGGTTTGCATTATACCGGTGCTAGCTAGTTTATATCCAGGTTTCCGGAATTGAAAAGCGGCATGCTGGCTAGGCCGTGGCCAAACGTCATGGACACCAATTGTATAGCCAGATGTTACCTATAGCGCAGGGGCCTAGCCAGGTTGCCGGGCTAGAACCGGGCCAGTCTCCCGGAAAACTCGCCTGGGCCTGGCTAATTCCGGGACGTAATTTCCACACGGGATGTTGAGAATGGTAACACCGAACAAAGTCAGCAGGGTCTATTTGATATTTTTAGATTTATCGGAAAAGTCGATTTCAACTGTTCAACATTATTTTTTTCATACGTGTTAATTAACTCACACAATGGGTCAATTTGACCCATACCTCGACTTTCATCGAAACACATGTTCCGAAACAATTTTTTTTTTTGCAGAATTCCTCTTTCAAATCGACGATAATATTAACAGTTCTAAACTACATAATCCGATTTTAAGATAGTGAAAGTAGGGGAGACCGGGGCAAAACGGTATAGCGGGGCGAAAAGGGTTTGGGGCAGAACGGAATAGTGAAAATCAATACTGCTGGAAAATACGTCATTGGGGCAAAACGGCACTGGGGCATAATGGGATCGGGGCATAATGGGATAGCAAAAAATGAAGTTTCTTGGGTGCTTGATTTGGGGCAAAATAGGATAGGGGCAAAATGGGACAGAGAGGAGTGGAATATCAAATTGGGGCAAAATGAAATCGGGGCATAATGAGACACAAAAATGAAGTGTCGCAGCCTCTCGTGAAATTAGTGGTCTCCGATTTTTCCTGTCCCATTCTGCCCCGATCCCGTTTTGCCCCAACCGCCTCTTTCTGAGGAGCCTGTTTTTCTCCGGCCTATTTTGCCCCATTCCCGTTTTGCCCCAATGACGTATTTTCCAGCAGTGTTGATTTTCACTATTCCATTTTGCCCCAAACCCGTTTTGCCCCGGTCCCATTACGCCCCGCTATACCATTTTGCCCCGGTCTCCCCTATATTCTTGAATTTTCCTAAGTCAATTGGACTCACGTATTTAGTCTCATATATTTATAATAGTACCTTATCTTGGTCAGTCACGGTCATTTTAACCTAGAGTGTACTCGGATAAACAAATACAAAAAACAACAAATAAATCAATTATTTTTATTTTACGACAATAAAACCTGAGCACAACATCTGTTGCACTCTCGGATGGTTGAGTCTTATACAATTACGCCCTATTCTTCAAGGAGTCGAATTTGAATGTAGGGCCACCTGATCGTCGACAAGTGTGAAAAATTCATTCATCGCTGGATTAGGGTTTCTATATGCTGTTTTATTTATCTGCCCAGTCGGACTTATCGACTGAGTCGACCCTTCTTTTACCGCATGCTCAAATTATCAAATGTTGAAAAGTTTTTTGTATTCTTCAAGTTCTTGCACAATTCACACCATTTTATAATCTCGTTTGACCGTCGCGTTTTGCCCGAGCGTGTCATATATTTATTGCTAATTGGTCAATTTTTTGTCACACTTGTCAAGCAGGGATTTCACTTGAATTAAGAAAAAAACATTACCACAACAGATTTTTTTATAATGAGGTTCGTTCCAGCATGCTGATTTTAACGAATATTCGAACATAAATACATTCATTTTACACCATCCAAATCGAATAACGTCGAATATTAATTGGAATATTTTTTATAAAAGCTTGTTTGTTTATGTATCAAGATCTTCAAAAATGAAAAAGTAATAAACGTTTCTTTTTTTTTTAATTAATGTTACTTATGGCGATTAAATTACTTTTTGTTATTCAAAAAAAGAATTAATTATTTTCATCGATCTCGAATAATCGTTAGAAGTTTTTCAAAATGACGAAAAAATTTCAATACGGTTTCGTTTGAATATTCATCGTTGCTACTGCTACACACACAAACACACACACACACACACACACACACACACACACACACGCACAGAATTATGTGTAGGAGGAGAGGGCCAGTGACCGTTGTGTATGTTTTCGAGATTTTACATTTCGTCATGTTCGAAATCTTCAGCTCGTGGAACTTTAAGGATGTATGACACATACAATCCCAGCCAAAAGTACGCTAATATAAAAAATGTCGGTTGTAACTGCTTTGTAAATGCTAGATAAATGCATAATCATAAAATACCGCCATGCAGATACTAAATATTAAATATTTAAGGTCGTTTACATTTTTTGTTGTTGTGGAAATTCATCAATTTGTATTCCACACACCGGATTTTCATTCCACTGAAAAAAAAATCTTTTTATAAGCGTTTATCGTCTACATTTACCGCAATGTGCCTATCCCACATAAGAATATACATGTTAAATTTCATACAGCTATAACTTTTCAACGAGTAGGTAGATATAGTTTTGAAATTTTGCAAGGTTTTTTCGAAATTACAGAAACTGGCTGGCTGTACATTTTTTGTCGTTGAATTTGTTTGATATTTTAGACACATGTGTAATACATCCTTAAGATTCTTCGAGTACGATGTTTATCCCAACATGGCGAAGCTAATTACTTTGCGTTCGAAGCTCGGTACTCCATAAAATCGTTAAAGTACCGTCGGCAATGTCTCCTTCCCGAAACCACAGCTAATAAGACTCATTTGCATACAAGTTACAATCGGTCGTATCTGCATTGAACACAGCGCTGCTTGCACGTATAGCTCCATATTTCGATCTCGACAATACCCTCTGCAGTCAGATCAAACTTCAATGCAATTCAATCGAGTGCCATTTTTCATGTCAATTAGAGTGTGTGAAAGAAAATAAAATTGTTCAGAACTTTTCTGGAATTCAAAAAATTAAGTTTTATCATGAATTTCATTGTTGCAAGAAAAATTGGGAAATAAGAAAACTGCAACCTTCGATCGACTCCGAATCATAAGAATCATATTCAATAATTAAAATATCACTCGCGGAAATAATTCTAGACAAATTTTACAATCATTACTGGACTCTTCGGACGGTGAAATACGAATAGAAAAAAGAATCTAAAAAAAAAAAAAAACGATCAACTGCAAATAATGTTTCTCATAATTGGCAAAATAAAAATAATTATAAATCAAATGGTGATTAAATGATACATCATCGGCAAAACTGTCATTGCGAAAACTGGATGTCGAGTCCAGTCGCCCGAGCTGAGATAGACGATTTTACGAAGCGTGCAGAAGGTTGAATGAAATAAAAGATTCAAAGCCCCCCCCCTCCAGACTTAACGCCCACATTGTGACTATCCCTATAAAGCAGATCCACTATATCCCGCTATAAACTCGTCGCAAAAACGAATTATACATTTTTCTTATTTGGAAAGCATTATCGATGGTCGGGATGGTGTATATATGGTCAACAGACCATTCCGACATCGCTATGTATATGTAATGTATTGAGATAAGTGATAACGTCTCGACGCCAATCTATCATTCAACGGATCACAAAAATCCTTCCGGTGAGGCCCTGTGCAAACACGAAAATCCATTTTACAGTTTTTGTTTTCGTCGTCTCACGAACGATTATTCATCACAATTTTTGTCACTTTCAAACGTGTAACGATACTCTGCGTGGAAATGAAAATGTTTGTCAGTGTTTGATTTAATTTTTCTCATCGCGACCAACACAGGCACAGTGTTTGAAAAACCAGCCAAAGGCCTAACGATTGGCACAAAAATGTTCTTCCACTAAAATAAAAATCGGAGTAGCTGTCTGCTTTCTGTAAAAAAAAAAAAAACAAAAAAATTGTTTAATTCAAAAGAAGCTTGATAAAAACAAAATTTCTATTATCCTTACCTCATCCATCGGATTTATCAACTTGATGACAAAATGCACAATATCGGGAATTTTTTTTTTCTTTTTCAAGAAATCATTAAAATTGAAAAAGTCGTGATGCATAGTTACCGCATAATTGCCATGAGCTTCTGAAACGTTGAACTCTAGCGTTATAATCGGTACAACATCTGTGTCTTGTACCGTCTGTCCGGGTGAAACACACGAAATTGTGCGTATAGCGCGTGGGTGTCATACCGGACAGGATGGTCGGTCGAAAGACAAAGAAGCGGAATATAACGCGGTTCCGGTCCAGGACCGCCTAGGGCATTGGCGTGGAGCGAGTGAGAGAAACGTACGATAGAAATAACGAAAGAAAGACGAAAACCGCGGGAGAGACAGAGAGAGAGAGAGAGAGAGAGAGAGACCCGAGTGCTCATAATCCGCGTGCGCGCGCGACTCGGCAGCCCTCGAGATCATTACAATATTAATGTAACGTTCGCGCGCTAAAAAGGTGTGTTTGCTCGCTCAGATGAAGGTGAGGTAAGGCTTAGCCCACGTAGGATAGTCTCGCCCGATATGGCGTGTGCCGACCGCCACAGCCGTGGTCCTCCTTCCTACCTCCCGGCCCTCTCGCCATCTTTCCTGCTTCTCGCGCGTCCACCTCGCTCGTTTTCTTCAGTCAATCGCCCCTATCCCCACTGACTTCCTCACCCCCTCAATTCGTACAGACTTTCTCTCTCTCTCTCTCCCTCTCTCGCCCCAGACACTTCGTCGCTGTTTCATTCCATCTCGTTCTATTGCCTACCACACCTCTTGCTTCCTCTCTCTTTCTCGCTTTATCCCTCTCTTTCTCCTTCCTTCTCTCGTCCTGCTCGAACTTTCGGTTTTATTTTATTCCGTCCCTCTCTCTCTTGCGGAATAAACTCTCTCCGTCTACCCGCAAAGCTTAGTTAGACACGCCAGCATCGAGTCGGCCTCGTATCTTTATTCGGTCATGCCCAAGAGCACGCTCCTCCGGTGCCCGACAGGGTGCCTTTGGCAGATAAGTCCCTTCGGGTTATGCGGCTCTGTGTGTTCGAAACCCTGATCTACTTTCCATCCGGTGGCTATCTCTTGCTCGGCCAGGTTGCGACTGTGGGGAAATCTTCGCGGCAACTTATCTTGTACGGTGAATATGATGAACTGATGGCGAAGTATTGCGAAGTATTTTTTCTGGCTATTCGTCAAATTACGCGGGGTGTACGAAACTTGCAGGGACGGATACGTGACGTCGAATGGAAACGAAAAGTTCTTTATCTTTTTGTTCTACGATGAATATTGGCCGAGTTATTCGCACTCGAAAGTTAGATTTCATTCAAAAATGGCGGAGCGACGCCGGTTTGCTTGTTACATGGAACTTTTGAATCCATATAACTCGGCCAATTTTTGTCGTAGGACAAAAAGGTTGGGGACATTTCGTTTTTATTTGCGACGATTTATCCATCCCTTTTAGAATTTTCTAGAAATTTCAATATTTTCGGACAGCCATTTTATGTTGCCTGTGTCGTGGAATCCATCATAAATGAACCCGATGCTCTTCAGAGGCACACTTTAGATATGACCGAACACGTGTTCCCCGAACGGCGTTAGATCAAAAAAAGATCAAATAGGCATAACCTCAAAAATTATTTGAAACAACTATGCATGAAAAATGATTGACCATTCGATAGGTTGAATAAACTAGTCTCGCGTATTTCAGCGATGTATGATTCAATGGCATTTCTTCTGACCGGAAGCTAGTACTTCTCAACCCATCACCGTTTGAAAAAAAAAAAAAAAAGCTCTTCATCTGACGATCTTGACGGTTTGGCCCGTCATCAATAAAGCCCGGAAACAAACTCCAAACCCCACCATACACGATTCGAAATACGATAAAACCGACATCACAATCCTAAAAACATGTAACAAACCGTCCCAAACGACGCAAAAATTCTTTCATATATGCTCCCCTATCATTCTCATATCATCTCCACCTTATCCATCTCCATAATTCGACAGTATCATTCTGCCTAAATCAACACCATCCAAAAACAATTTAAAGATTCCCTAAAACACACAATCATCCACGAAAATCCAAACCCAACGCCTGATCACAAAACAAGAGGCTTCAAATTCAAATCCATTCAACAATCATTTTTTCCAAATTCGAATACAGCGCGGGAAAATGAAAAAATGTTTTTATTCAGAATGACCGCGACAATACGTTGACTTTCGCGGGCAGCGAGAAACACAGGCTACATGTGTGGGTGTGTTCGTGTGTGTGTGTGTGTGTGTGTGTGTGCGTGCATCGATGACGCGACGGTGGTGTGGTTGCAGAAGAGTTCCGCGCCCGTCGAAACGACACACACGACGTGGTCGGGCCGCAACAGAAGCGCGTTGGGTTCACGGGCGCGTGTGCGCAGGGGCAAAGAGGGAGGGGGGGGGGTCCAGACATCGGGCCGAGAAGAGAGGAGTGGTCGCGCGCGCGCTCGCTCGAGAATCGCCGAGACCGAGCGAGGCCATAGCGCTCGTGCACAACGGAGACGGTCGGAACTTTGGGTGTGGGGGTGCGCCCACGCAGCGATGACGTCACCTGGCGAACGTTGGCAGCGTTGACAGTGTTATCCAGCTCTCCGCGCGGTGTTGCTCCTCGGTGCGCGCACGAGCGTGGATGGTAACGTATGTGGGTATGGTGCGCCGCGGTTACGAAGAGAAAAGGGCGGGAGAGGGGAAGTCGCGGTGATCGAGGGGTAAGGGGCGAGGGGGAGGGGGATGAAAGATAGTCTGGACGAAGATGAAGACGAGAGAGGAAGCGAAGGAGAGAGAGATGGAGATAGTGAGTAAAAGACAATAAGGGAGATAGGGCAGTGGTTGATCGACCCACCCCCCCCCCCCCCACCAACTGAAAGGGGGGGGGGAGGAGGACAAGAGATATTCTGGACGAAGATGAAGACGAAGAGACTGAGAGAGAGAGAGAGAGAGAGAGAGAGAGAGAGAGAGAAGAGAAGAGATGAGACAGTGGTTGATCGACCCCCTCCCCCCAACGCATGATAGCGAGGAGGCAGGGGGGTCGAATGAAGTTTGGCGGGTAGGGGGTAGTCACCGTAGTCCCGGTCGTCCGTTGTGGTCGTTGTTTCGCGACGCGAGGATCAAGACGCAGGGTAGGTTGAGCAGGATGAACGGAGGGTTAAAGAGATTGCGGCGTGCGGCGCGGGGCGGGGGGGGGGGTGAAGCAAAAGGTACCCACGGGCTGGGAGTTGTGGCGGCGCGGAGGAGCGAGGAGGGAAGAAGGAATGAATGGAGATTGCAGACCGTGCGAGAGAAGAAACCTTCGACGTCGAAGGTGGCTGCTATATAGTGATGCCGCTGCTGTTGCTCCATTGCTGCTGTCTCGCCGCGCCTTCGCGGGACTTTCTTCGCGCCAAATTTTCAACGGTCGCATTTTTTTCTCTCGATTTATCGTTTGTGCCTGGCGATTGAGACGGTAATTTTGATAACAGGTTTTTTATTTTTGTTTTTTTTGGGGGGGGGGGGGTTTGGGATTGCGGGAAATGAGTTTGAGGGTCTGCATAGTGTTGAAGGGTTGAATGATTCGATGCTGGTTTTCGTTGGTCTGTTTATTGTTGAGAGATTTTTTTCGAATTATTGTTATTATTTTTTTTTTTTTAACGATTTTTGTTTTGTTTTTAGGGTTTTCGTTTTACGGGATGATGTACATGTGGAAGTTGATTGGCAAATTGTTGAAATAGTGAAGCATTCAACGTTTTTTTTTTTTGTTCTTTATTGTTCACAGATTTAAAAGAAATTTTTTGTCGACCAGGTTTCTTTTCGAGGCTTTTCGATGTACCGATTATTCATGTTGGACTTGATTGGCATGTTATGGGCTCGGATCGTGTGGTCTCAGTGACGGGAGCCTGAAATCTGCGGTGTGAAATTAGCGGTTGGACACAGCTTGTACATGCGTGGATAACATCATTTGTCGCCAAATGAATTTCTAATGATTTTTCGAAAGTTGCCTTTTCTCACGATAAAGATTCAATCATTATTCAGATATTACGATTTCAAGTCTGATAGATTAATCATTCGTTCTCTACACAAAAGCAATGGAATATTATTGTTTTATTCTCAAGTTTTCATTATTCTTTATTTTTTTTCATGAATTTTTAAGCAGATTGTTATGGAAAAATTATGCTGGATGGTCGAATATGAGGAGAAATTTGATAGTTGTCTACTCATCAACATTGTTGCTCTTTCAACTCTCTGTCTATTGACGTTCCAGAGATATGGTAACATTGGTTGCAAGCGTCCCCACACACCTCCACCCGTGTAGGGGTTGATTGTCGAAAAAATTCTTTCTCAGTGAGCAGCTACTGTGTGACTCGAATCTCCATGAAAATTTTGAACTCTTTATCTTTTGCCGTTACAGTCACAGTAGTTAAAAACGTCCACACCCAATTCCAGACCCCTAATGGGGTGATTTTGAAAACAATCTATTCCAGAAAGGTCCATATATATATGAGCGATTCCACGTGACTTCAGCCACTCAAAAAAAAAATTTTCCACAAATAATTAAAAAAAATTGAGCTATTTTCTTACAATATATTTACCGAGTGCCGATTTTTAAAAAAATTTTTTGACGGTTTTATCGTTAATTAACGTTTTTTTGTATTTTTCCATTCAAATGGCTGTATCTTTGGCAGGATTTGACGTATTTACATTTGTAAAAAACGAAAATGTGCGTCTTTTCAAGGCCTTCCAGAAAAAAATTACTTTAGATTTTATTGAGCAAGTTGAACGTCCGTTTTAGGGCAAAATATGCAAAAATATTTTTTTTCTCAAAAAATGCATTTTTAATTTTTTTTTCAAAATTTCCCCAAATTCTGAATACGAAAAAAGAATTTTTAGTATTTTTTATATCGTGGGACCGGCAATCGGTAATGCGTAATTTTACCGATTTCATTAATAGATTTTTTTCAGTTTGATTTTTTT